>ML682036.1:9245053-9263783 GCA_007922195.1 Podocnemis expansa
GTGTGTGTGTGTGTGTGTGTGTGTGTGTGTGTGTGTGTGTGTGTGTGTGTGTGTTGAGAGAGAACAACTTAAGAGGTACCAAAACTCTACAGTTTTGCTACGATAGAGACAATGCATTGACGCTGAGGAGATCTTCAGAGTGCTGGTTTCTTCACATCCAGGCCATTGCCCTCAGTTGTAATTAGACCATACCACTTCTGCTCTGCTGCCCTAGTTACTCTCTTCCCATAGCATGTGTCTACAAATACATTAGTTAATTAACTCAGACAAGATCAATTAAACTCACTGGCAGCAGGAAAGCATGCTGTCAGTTACTTGTGTTTCACAGTCTCCTCCCACCACTTATATACAGAGAAGAAAAACCGGAAGGCCCAAGCTCTAAGGGAAAAAAACAACTACCACACAAAATGAAGTAATTTAGAGCTTTACAGAGACAGATTAAGGGGAAATTAAGTACTCTATTTTTTACAGAACAGACAGCATTGGCAGGAGCAGGGCTAACCTCTCCCATTCCTCACAGATACTTCAAGCTGTTCTCAAGGAACTGAACATACTAGGAAAACGAGGTGAATTCACACTCCTGATCCTGCTTCTCTGCAGAAGGTACACTTAAGGATACCAGTCAACACCAACTGCCACAGTCCCTTTTCTATCTGCATTGCTCTCCAGAAAACAATTTCCGCAGAAGTGGCAAATTGGGTATAACTATGTAGTATGCTAAGAATCATGGACCTGTTCCTGTAACATTTACTCTCCTTGCTCACAGCAGAAGTCCCACTGAAGTCAAAAGAGAGACTAAAACTGGTCACACAAGTAAAGACTATTTGGGTGGGTTACAGAGTTGCACAAGTGGGCTACAGCTAACTATCTCCTTACCCTTCAAGTTCCCCCTTTTTCCTAAAAGAGGGATAAGGGACACAATCTGGCTTTGGGGCCAAATTGTACTCCATTACATTTGTGAATCTGGAGTAGCTTCAGGATTTATTTAGAGCTCCTCCAAATTTGTATCTTTGCAAGAGAGCAAAATCCCTCCTAAAATATGTAGGATTGTTTATTTATTATTGAAACGCAGCCACCTTTAGGCTGGAACACAATAGCTGTTTAACAGTGTATAGCACCACTGCAAATCCAGATTTTTCTTCGTAGGGACAGGATTAAAACATACTGTATATTGTTTTAAATTTGAAAGATTTTTTTCTAATTTGGCCTTTAAATGTGTTTGATTTTTTCCTTCTGCCCCATCCCCCTCTCACAAATTGTCTGGACTGCTATAATTAGAAATTAACAAAATGATAGATATTTTTTAAAGCTTCAAAATCCAAAGTAAGTTAAATGAGTGCTATAATTAGAAATTAACAAAATGATAGATATTTTTTAAAGCTTCAAAATCCAAAGTAAGTTAAATGAGAACCTGAATAATAATTTGTCTCTGCTCTGCATGTTACAATTAAATGTCATGATGTCACCATCACAGAAGGCTCACTTTTTTTTAATGATAACACTGAGATATAGGATACTTGGTTTCATGGTGGGGATTCTTTTTACTTCCTTTTACTGTGAAAGCTAACATAATCCACTGAAGAACTAAGAGTGGGTGACTTTTTTGTCACTTGGAAGAACAGAGTTAAAGCTATTTCCCCTGTGACCTAGCCTTCCAAAATGACAAAATAAATGACCAGTCCTTAGCTCTTCAGTGCACAATGTTAGCTTTTTAAATTAAAGAGTGGTTAAAAAGAAATATCACCAAATCAAACATGAACACAAGTATCTTGTATCCCAGGATATTTGGGACAAACTAACAAATAAAACAAGAAAATACCAGACATACTGGATTTAAATCCAGTTTTATCTCCTAATTATTAAAAAATACACTGCCAAGTGCACCAACCATTACAACAACAACAAAAATCAGATCCAACTTTGCAAAAATGTTTACTGAAGAGGTCTAAGCTGAAAGGCTCGTACTGTAAACTTGGAAACAATTCCAGAGCTAATGCTATACATCTCAAAGGAACAAGATAAACTCTCAAACACTTACATTTCATACAACAACAACAGCAACAAATCTAAAAACACAACAGTCTTCGTCCAAAAAGCTTTAAAGGTTTTACAGTTGAAACAGAAAGACTGCAGTAATGACTTGTTCTTATCAGGGAAATTTCCTCTAATAAGCACAAACAAAATTTTTGGCAGAAATATGCTAACCCTTGTATATCAAAAGAGAGAAGGAAAAACAGGCTGGATCTCAAGAGGTCAAAACAATCACTTGTTCCATACAAAAAAGAAAATGTTTTGCCAATTTCAAGAAGAGTCTTGCAGGACAAAGGTTCAATCCTTTCCACATCATCTCTAGTTTCCATGGTTTTCATTTGGAAATTGAAGCCAAATGGCATCTAACAATGCAAGATTTAAATTTCCTGTCTTGAAATGTGTGTGAGTGAGAGAGACAATGCATAAGATACAGGCAACATTTCAAAAAACAAGCATATGTAGTGTTTTCAAAAGAAAGAAACAGGTTCTGCCGGACTAGATGGCTCAGGAGATTAATAAGGGAGACACATCATTTCATTTCTCACCTGTTTTTTAATATCAAGCATGATTAGTGGTACTTGAAAGTTATTACCTAGTAGGTAGCCTGTGTTAAATTATCAGGATCACTTGGTAAACTGGACACCAGCAAACAGTGCATGTTTCAATTGGCTAACTGCAAATGGGTACACCTAGGAACAAAGAATGTAGGACATGTTCACAGGATGGGGGACTCTCTTCTGAGAAGCAGTGACTCTGAAAAAGATCTGGGGCTACGGGGGATAATCAGCTGAACACAAGCTCCTGATGTGACACTGTGGCCAAAAGACTTAATGTGATCCTGAGATACGTTAACAGCAGAATCTTGAGATAGAGTAAGAGAAGTCATTTCACCTCTGTCTCTGGTGACTACTGCGGGAATACTCTATCTAGTCCTAGTGCTCACAATTCAAGAAGGATGTCGACAAATTGAAAAGGGTTCAGAGAAGAGTCCCAAAAATGATTAAAAGTTTAGAAAAGCACGCTTTATAGCAAGGTTAGCCAAACGTATTGACCTCCCAAGACCTCCCTCTCCATTGAGCAGAATCTTCTGGCACTATCACCATAGTGCCTGAAGGCAGAAGTTGCAAGCTCCCCATCCCAGTCTGGTAGATGGCAAATGGGGGGGAGGGGGTGCAGAGCCAACTCAATCTATTTACCTTAACAAAGAAAAGATTAATTACAATCTGTAAGTATCTATGAACAAAACAAATATGTAACAATATTTAAACAGTACAGTCTGTTGCTTACAAAGAAAAGGTTAAATTACAGTCTGTAACTATGATTTTTATATATGGAAGAAACATTTAATAATAGGCTCTTCAATCTAGCGGAGAAAGGCATTACACGATCCAGTGGCTAGAAGATAAATTCAGACTGGAAATAGGTATAATTTTTTACAGTAATGGTAATTAACCATTGAACCTAAAGGTCATGGTGAATTCTCCATGGTTGACCATTTTAAATCAAGATTGGACGTTTTTCCAAAAGATGTGCTCTAAGAATTATTTTGAGGAAGTTCTGTGGTCTTTGTTATATGGAAGGTTGGACTAGATGATCACAATGATCCCATTTGGTTGTAGACTCTATAACTGAAGAGGTAAAAAACATCCAATCAACTAACAGAATAGCAACCAGAACTGGTGAGACACTTAAACTTGAACGATATACATATGACCTGGAAGAAAAAACATGACAACGCACAGAAGGCTTTATTCTTCTACTGGTGTGCACACATATTTTAATGCAAAGAGGTTTTGCATGCACACAAAAAGAGGAACATACCTGTGCAAAAGAAACTACAGGCAGAATCTTCTTCAATGTTCACTCTAACTGTGTGCATCCCAGTCAACCATTAGGAACAGAAACAGGCCAATGTTGAGTATTTTTTAAAAATCCTGTCCTAAGTTTCTCCTCTCGAGTATCTTCAATAAGGACCAAATCTTCCCTCCTCCTCCCCCAAACACCCAATGAAAGCACCAGGTCTGAAACACAAGAAAAATAAGTTTCTGCTGAGCAGGAATAATGGGAATTTGAACCCTACCTTAGATATTTTGTTTCCCAAGTGTGATGTTATTCATTGCTTGCCCAATCACAAATAGGGAATAAGTCATACCTTGTCACAATTCTCGGGTTAGAAGATGCAGAAAATTCCCTTCTCTTTTGTAAGGTCAAACTCAGATCTCAAGAATACATGTAACATCAAACGAAAGCTGTCATTCAGACTGTTTCTCCGATACATACGTAGATAATGGTTTGTAGTATCTATCTATTGTTCCTGCTGAACAGTAGGTAAACAATTCAAGCCATTTGTTAAAAACAACTATTTCAATAATAAATGCATTCTCTAAAATTATATTTTCTTCTCCCAAATGCAGATACAGAGCCCTTTGCTCATCTCTCACTGGTTTTCTTGGCTACATCATCAAGTAATGTTCTGCCCAATAAAAATACATCTGTAGAACTTAATAACCACATCTACAATACTTTGAGGTTTAAAGACCTTGGAAACTAAAATATGACAAGACCAGATTTTGTGTCGGCTCAGTGGAAACACGTCTATACATACAGTCCACCTTAATGTCATGAGGAAGTTCTACACCATAATAAACTTAAAAATAAGTTATTTGTTCTCACTACAAAACACTCATCCACTACTAACTAGCTATTGGCCACTACGGCTACTGATCTGCACTCCATTTAATGAAGGACAGTGACCAGAGTAAAAGCCACCAACAACTCAGATCTGTTAACAGCTTCAAGTTCTTTGCGACACTCCCAGTAAGCCATATGTCAAGGTGATATTGCAAGTTGGCTTGTAATGATCCTTCGTTCTTCCCCACAGCTTAAGTGACCTCTTAACTGGTCCCTCAACAACAGCACTATGGACCCTTTTAGATATTCAGTCACTTTCAGCCCGACATTTTCTTTGTGATTCGTTAAGAGAATCCGCAGGGCAGGGGAACATACTCATCATTGCACAACTTTTCTATGTACTATTTGAAAAGCACTCCTACGCTGGACACATTCCAGGAATATCTCTCTGAACTCAGGTTCATTATTTCAAAGACAGGATGTTACTCTTAAAAAAGGTACATACCACAGGATCACAGCTAACTCTGCTTTGAATCATTCTCCCAGTGCCATATCTCAAAGGAGGAAAAATTCTACTTTCAGTCTCTCAATGGAAACAGCAAACACACTCTTTACTGAAGGATAAAACCTCATTTATGTTTTCGAATTAGACGTACATATGATCTGCAGCCCTAGTCACAAAATCAAATCACTTTCCCTTTTCAACAGAAGAGCTTCAACTGCACAGACTTAAAATCTGAAGATTCCTTTCATTAAACACATATAAATTAGAGATGGAACTACATCTCTCTACAAATACTACCTCTTTCTCCCATCCCACATAATATATTTGTGGGATTTATCTCAGTTTTAAAAGCAAAACATGGTCTATCCCTTCTCTTGAAAGACTTCTCCACAACCTAAGACATCTTCACCATTAGGCAGCTTTTCCTGATAGTCAACCTACATTTTCTTAATTTCATCTAATTATTCCAAGTTATACTTCTTAGTTGTGAAGTTGCATCTAATTTGCTGCCTTCTATCACCACCAGGCCTCTTTAGCTTCCAGGTTTGCCTCTCTTCTTCATTATCAATTTTCCCCATAGGAATTAGCTTGCAATTTTTAAAAATGAATAAGCTACATTTTACCATTTTAACACATTTTTTAATCATTCTAGGTTCCCTTTTATCACTTCTCCTTCCTACTTGCACTTTACAATGTCTAATTTAGTACACCTGCAAATATCATTTATGAGCTGTTTATTTTCTCTTCCAAATCATTCACAAATATGTAAGTAAGAATTATCATAGGGTATTTCTACACTGGAGGCTCTATTAAGTTGGCCTAACAAAGTCATCTTTAAGTCAACCTAAAGTCAACCTTGTTAAGTCATCTTAAGAGTCCACATTGAAAACTCCTGTCAACTGCCTGCATACATACTGGTAGGTACTATGTTGAGGGAAGAGTGGTGTGCTGTGGGTAGCTGTCCCACACTGCACAGGAGAAATGCCCCCTGGAGGCCAATTAGGTCAACTTAAGGGCTTTCCCTGTCTACATTGGCTTAAGTCGACTTAATAAGGTCAACTTAAGCATTAAGTCAACCTTAAGAGGTGGAGTTATTAAGTCCACTTATAGAAGCACTTAAGTCAGCTTAATAAAAGCCCAGTGTGGCTGCAGGAGTCTGTAGGTCAACTTAACCTTCCTTAAGTCGACCTAAGGCTCCAAAACAGACATACCCATAAAGACTGTGCAGAACTCCCGCAGCCACCTGACCTGAATCTAGTATATGGCCATTTACCATGACCTTTTGTTTATGGTCTTTCAGTAAGTTTTCAGTTTCCATAACAATTTTCCCACTGAATCAATTTTAATCCAATTTTCAAGCAAGATACTGTGAAGCACATCGAGTGCTTTCTTTACATCTAAATACAAGTACATCTACCATGTGCTCCTTTCTCCATAAATTTTGTTATTCCATGAAATCCAGCAAGTTGTATTCTTCATAGTTTAGGTCCCCTCTAGATTTGTACTCTCAAAATATTTGTTTCATTATTTGACTAGAAATAAAAGTTTGGCTTATAGCATGGTTTGTTACCAGGATCTCTCCTTTTCCCTGGACTGAAAATTGGCAGTATATCTGATTTTTTGCTCTCCACTCTTAAATAACTTCACATTTGTTCAGAACTTTTCAGAGTTAATTGCCAGTGATGCACCTGAAAGTGTTATCATGGAATGAGAGTTCAGATTTCCCAGGCTGTTTCTCAGCAATACCAATGATACCAGTGTTCTGCTGAAGACCCATTTAAAAAGGTGAACAAGTGGAAATGAGTGGCTTCCTACTCAGGCTTCATGTGTTTTCAGTGCAGATAAACCCGCTGTATCAAAATCTTTCTTCCTACAGACCTATTACAATGAAAACAGAGAAGAATAACTGTACTGTAGCCTAAGACAGTTTCTGAAGAAAAGATGTTTCCTGCAACGCCCCAACAGAACAGCAAATGACACCTCAGCTAGAGCCCAATTCTAAATCCATTGACGTTTCCCGCTAATCTTCAACTGGGGCCCTAGTGAGCATTTCAAAAGTCCAAAAAAGGACCAAGGTTTCTTTAAATGTTACATTCAAATGCCTCTAACCAAACAATTATTTTCAACAGGACCTAATCCTGAAGTTTTTGGTGTCAGCTGGAACAAGCCTGAGAAAGGGGCCCCAGACTAGACCTTATATTGTGACTGCATGGTACTGGAATTACAAGAATAGATTAAATTTATGACTAACGGCCAAATATTAGAGAACCTATTTACACTGGACTCTGCAGCTGAGCCACACTATAATGCTTTCCATTACACAATTATTAATTGCCAATATCAAGGTCTACTGAAGCCAGTTGTAAAATCCCCTGTGTAAACAGACATCATTTGCCTGATGGGCATATGACTTCATTACAAAGCCATAGAAGATTTTCATATGTTATCAGTCTCAACTAAAAGTAAGCCTAGTCCAGGATTATGTCAAGTGCTGCAGACCTGGAAGGATACAATGGATGATGTCCCACAATGGAGCCTTTCCAGGTCCTGACCAACTGTTCTTGTTTCCAACTCATGCATTCATTTCTCACTCTCATTCATAAAGCATTAAGATTCACTCCAAAATTCCACACATATTTAAAACACCAACAGACAACCATATAATGCATTTCTCAAAAGAAAACTTAAACCAGGATTTTCCAACTGGATTTGCATGGCTGGATTCTTGAATCCACAGGGAGTCCCACTGACTTCAATGGAGTTCAGTATAGGTGAAAGGGTCAGCTCACATGGACACGTTGCAGGATCAAGTTTAATTAGCTAAAAAAGAACATTCAATTTTCAGCTTAAGGTTTTTGGTTTTGTTTTTTAATAAACTGACTAGAAGCATTTGTGCAATGGAGCAGAATGAGCTACAGAAGCTAAAGTAGAAAAAGCAAAGAAATAAAATCCTTAATAAAACAACATTTAATGGTAGGAGGATATCTGTCTTTTTCTCTTTTACATGATGGTACGAGGAATGACGTTTCATATTTTCTCTTTATGATACTAAGCAGAAAGAGCCTTTTTTTAAACAAATATCTCAATGTCATAACTCACCAGAATAGTCAGTGGGTTTGCATATTGAAGCAAGATCTGCTGTGTTTGGATCCTTGAAGACAAGAAATACTATCTAAAATGAAAAATGCTGGGAAAAAGCTGTTAAAAACATCACAGCCGTAAGTTCTAAAGCCACATGGGTGACATTTGAAATGGATCTTCCTGATAACTAGAGACAGGCTCAAAACAAAACCACAAATATGGAGAAAGTTTGGAGCCAGATCTGAATTTCACAGCTCACATCACATGTCCACTCTTAGCAATAGCTGGAAAACATTTTTCAAACTTCTGTGATATTTGCTCCATACACAAGAATTGTATTTAACAGTAAACCTCATGGGATTTGTTTTAGTTAGTTGTCCAAGTCTTTGATTCAATGTCTATTAATAGTTAGCTGCTCTACAGAACTGAAGACTTGCGCCCTGACTGAGACTTCCTTGCTCATGAGGTCATTTACCTGAATGCTTAACTTTCTTGGAGTCTATGCAAAATATATCACTGGATGAAAAACAAATCATTATACACAATTCTTAGTCCTTCCTTATTCACAAACCAGGAACAGTGAAGCCAAACATATTTCCAGAGAACAATAATTTGAGCAGTAATGATACCAAGTCTATCCCAGGAATTCTTAATTGCTAGATAGCCAGGGGCAACTCCCTCCGATACTGCAAATCAACCATGGAGTGTTCTCCCTAGGTATTATGGTCTACATTGTGACTATATGCTCAGAACAGAGTGAGGAGTCAGCTCATTGCTGAGCTGTCCCTGGAGCAGCCTGGGATGGAGAATGTGACTCTCTGGGTCACAATCTTCCTTTTGCTTTTCCTACTGCCCCATGGCAGCACTAGATCCTACACCTAGCACGTTACACATTGACCACCACAGCTATGCCACCAGGTTGGGGACTGGCTCCACCAAGGGTTACCATTTCAGGTTCTCTAAAAGAGGACATTGACATAGAGGAGCAGAGGTGGGGAGTGCTAGAATGGGGTACAGTGGGTGTTGCTGGAGAGGTGTGTGTTTATACTGGAAGGTGCACGGGAAAGCCACCTTAGGGATGCTGGGGGTATACTCTGTATGTGGGGGGCAGTAAAACTCCCTGTCATGCTTGCAGGGCAGCTGGCTACAGCCATGAGTCAGTGCCTCCCTTTGTGACTCCCCTCCCAGGGCTGGAAGTCTGGGCTGCAGGGGAATGGACCATTCAGCTGTGGAAGTAAGGAAGGGACCAACCAAGATTTAGACCAACCGAGGTTCTCTTTGACCTGCAACTTCTACTTTCAAAAGACTCCAGACTTTGATTCTTCTTTTAAAAATCCCCCCCAAGGAACAGCAGATAGCCAGAAAATAAAAAAGAGGGCACATCTGGGAAAACCTGGATGTAAGGTAATGCTAGCGCCACCAACTCCTAACACACTTACAGGCAGAGAAAAGTAATGGCTCTGCTGATCCTGTTTTTCCTCCTGCAGTGCTCCTCATTGTGTGGTCAGCCAGCACTGGGGGATATTTTACACTCCTACTCCTTTGCAAACTTACGCTAGCCAGGCCACGATGTGGCTTTATATTTCCCCACTAATGTTCAGCTATTGCACCATGTGGCATTAAAAGCAAGTTTACAGCCACAAAGACCTCTGTTAAAATGGAAATGTCTAATCGATCTGGTTTGGAGACATGAAAAAAATCTGAGAAATAGGAATTTGCTGGCTCTGTTGCAAAGAGGTCTCTTTCTTAGTCCTCATAGGGAAATTAAAAAAAAAACTCAACACAGGTCTAATACACAGACTAACAATTACAATTATTATAGCTGGATTGGCTGCACACTCCAAAACCACACAGCTCTTGGAATAAAATCATCTCTATAATCCAATATTCATCAGAGAAGTTGTCTCTCCTAATGCACTGAAAGTGCCTAAAGATGCTATTAACTCCTTTACAGTCAGAATTTGTTTTCAACTCTCCTAAGCCTTATATAAAGCAGGACAAAACCTTTTTTTTTTTTTTTTTTTAATTAAGCTTTCAAGTCAAGATGGGAATGCGGCCGACTATCACACTGACAGAGTAGAGACGCACTGACAATTGCTGGTATCAAACAGGATGATAACTGTATCTTCAATAGCACACATTTAATTTTGGTCCATGTTATTTAAAAGAGCAAGTGTCTGTTCAAGAAGAAAATTAAGTAACAATGACTAAGAAGTCTTGGAATATCCATCTCTAGCTGTTGCTCACCATTTCCAGATACAAAAAGTGGTGACATTTCATTGTCGAATGTCAGGAGGAGGTAGTAGGTGATAATTAACCTATAAACACACTCGCTTTCAATACTGGATAACAGAAAATCCCGCCACCATGGGAGGCATAGCCCTCCCTCATTATAAAGCTCTCCATTACAAAGCCATTCCCAGACAAAAGACCACCGCTCTCGCTCTAAATTCCAGTTCATTGTAAACATTTTGGCACACATTACACTACTACGCAACCTCTGCTGCTCCCAAGAATAACCTTATGAAGATGGCCATTTCATTATTTAAGTGACCACCACTGAAGGCTCATCTGCCCACAGTTTAAGGTCTGACTGGCATATCAGAGCTACTTTTGCAATCATAGATAAAATATTTAATGGAACTCCTTCGACACCCCTTGGTCATGCCCACATAGTCCCACTGAGAAAATCTCACTTATTATTAACAGTGTCAAAGGAGCAACTTTCCTCTTTTCCTATATCGTTTTATCCATTTAGATGTACACACAACTGATCAAAAAATCACCACCTATCCTTAAGGTATGTCTACACTGATGACGGCAATTTTGCCGACATCAGTTCACCCTTCCGGGAACGGTTCACAGCAAGTATGAACTCACCCGCTACTCCCGGAAGTCCTGGGGGTCAGGGGGTGTAGGGGAAAGCTGACAACAAGCAATTTGCAGTCAGCTTTTCCCTAATGTGTAGCAGCAGCTTTAAAAGTCACCGTTAGTTACGCAAAGAATTTTATATCTCTTGCGTAACTGGCAGTTGACTGCCACTGAATTTGCCCTCAATGTAGACTAGAGCTTAGATTGCAGTGTCCTGGACACAACATAAATACACATTCTCATTAATGCTCCAAAATAGCTTAAGTAACGCAATACAATCCAACATACATTCTATCTACAAATCCCCTTCCTTCTCCAACACTGCTTATAATTTCCTCCCCCACTGATCCTCTCCCCACATTTTCAATTGTCTGGAGGGAAAACTGAATCTTTGCAGCATTCTGTAAACCTCACCAAATTGTAAAGAGGCCCTAACTACATTGATCAACTGCCAATACCCATGCCTGTCTTTACACAAGTGGGCTTCAGTTTGGTTATCTCTGCTAATCTCCTCAGTAGCAGTAAGCCACAGTGTTCTCTCGGGTAGATATATACTCAACCATTTAGGATACAACTTCACTGCAGCACTTACTCAGGTAGTCGGTACCTAGGTGTAAGCATCCAGGTTAGCCTAGCTCAAGTACGAGTGGACATACTGCAAAATCAGACGCAACTGTGTCCACTTCACTATGTCCACACCGGCGCTGCATTTGTCTATGTGAGGCACTAAGATTTCCGAGGGCATATCCCATGATTCACAGCACTGCTGCTCTTTTGATTCCTTTTCCAATGACTCATGGAAGAACTTCTGGCCACTTCAGGGGAATCGTGGGAGGACCTGTGTGTCCTTGTGGGCACAGGGACAAGTGTCTGAGGGCACTGGAAGATTTACCTGCACTTCAGTGGTTTACTCAGCAATCTAACCTGTTGGCAGGTCATTAGTTCAAGCATAAGCAGCACACAGGTTTTATCCCCATATGCCTAGAATGGGCCAACAGTCTCAGATGTAAAGCACCACTACGCTTGTTAGAGTATTTCGTGTGTGGATGGGAGATAGGGTAGAAGCAACACCTGAGCCTTAACTAACACCACAGTGAAGACTGGACTACAGACCTTGGTAAAGTCAAAACCCAACACCAAAAATCCACAAGCAACAAGTAGAGAACACAGAGCATGGCCCATTTATGCTCTTGGCAACATACTTCACTTAGCAATCAGGCTGCCTTATTCTACTCTACATTGGTCTAAAGATGGTTTTAAAGTTAGGACAGCACAAGGTGCCATACAATGTTTGTCAAGAGAACTCAGAGTTGAAGTAAGCTTTATTCAGAGTGGAGACCATTACATACACCAGCATCCGAGTGCTCTGACATAATTTTTTCACATGGAAGTACTGTCCTCAGTGAAAGAAAAGCCCCTCCTCCTTCTTCAAAGTCTAGTAGAAGGATCAGATGCCACATAGACTGGTTGCCAGTTTATGGGAAAAATGCCTACACAGAGCAATGAGAAGGAATATCAGGAATCAGCCTGATCTCTGCAAAGTGTTTATTCTACTAGTGTGGGCAACACCATAAAGAAAGACCTTCTCTGCCCTTTTCTTCTCCAAGGGGTATCCTTATATCTGGAAAATCGAGGAAAACAGAAGGACTGAAGTAAGGAAATAGAATAAAATGTGGTGAATGAGACAGCCCCAGCTCATTCCTGACTTTGTAGATAAACCTTCATTTGGACGCATAATTGAAGAGGCAAGTCATATACAGCACAGCATTGGTGGTGTTTTCTCACTGCTTTGCAGGCAGGCCACACAATGCTGTATTAGCAATACATTCTCGATCACCCTCCTTCTCAGAGCAGGTATAGCTTGCAAATAGAGTCTAGATCAGTGGTTCCCAACCTGTGGTCCGTGGACCTCTGGTGGTCGATGAGGGTACTACAGGTAGTCCATTGAGGACAGGGGAGTTCAATTACTGCTGGTGAATGTACTGTGATGAGTGCAGTATGTTTGTGAGTGAGCATAATAAGAAATTGCTACATTTTAATACCTCTTGATATGTAAGTTTGACTCCCACCAGCCATAGGCTATGTTAAAATTTTTAAAATGGCTTGCTTACATGGTGGTCCCCAAAAGCTTTCAATGACAATGTAGTGGTCTGCATAAAGGAAAAGGTTGGGAACCACTGTTCTAAATGAGAGGGGATAAAACCATGAATCATCACAGGCAGCAGCCATCAAACTGGAAAAGGCAGAGTCTGCTGCACAGCCAGGGAAGGTTCTTGGCCATTAGTGCTAGATGGTCAGAAGCAAAGACAAGTCTTGCATGCCATCACTGTTGCACTGTAAACCATTTTTGTCAATTAACAGCATGAGATAACAGATTTTCCCTTAGTTTCCTCCGTTTTTAATCTGAGCCAGCTGAATTCCAGCCACATCCCAATTTCTTCCAGAACCTGGGATATCCAGGAGTCTACACAGTCCACGCTCAACCAGAAACTGGCAGAGCTTGGTGCCAACAGCATCTTAGAGGTAGCATATAGCTCAGAGCATCCTACACTCTCCCTCAAGAGCCACACCCAGATCTAGAGTAAAAGGATGAAGAAATGTGCCTTGCTGGATCCTCTGGGAGGAAAAGTAGTTGCCAGACACCGCTTTTGGGTATCTTTTGAGAGAAATCGGTGGATTAACACAACTCCTCCATCTACCGCAATCAGATCTAGAAAGGGAACCAGCAGAAAATCATCATCCCATCCAAAAAGGCATAAGAAACTATTCATCACTTCCATCAGCTCCACCACACTGCCATTTCCTGATCTGAAAATCAACTGGAAGGGATATATGACACCGCAAGAAGTCATGTAGTCTCACAGTTCTCCCTCTATTATCTGCTTAAAACTTTCCAAAGAGGAATGATGGAAAGAGACAGAGCAGCAGCTGGCTATATCATTGCCATCAAGTGATGGTTTCCTGAGGAAGAACTGCATTATTCAGTGTTAGGAATTGATAGTAACTTCCCCTGCTGCTGTGGTACAGAGGTTCAACTCACATGTGGCAGGCAGGCATTCAGTGCCTCCAACTTCAGCTCCAGAACCAGCCTGAGCTTTGTGTAAAACACATGGGCAGTAGCACAATCCTTTCTTGCTGTGCTTGATTATTTCTGCAAGTAGAATGTGACCTTTTCAGAACAAGAGGTCATGGTTCTTGGGCTGGATGAAGAGAGCCTGGGCAGGGTGGAAAAATCCCTTTTTAGAGAAGAAATAATTTCACAGCCTCCCTCCATCTAGGAAAGGAATCAAAGACATTCTTCATCCAGTAGCATTCCAATCTCTCACCCACAACTGCTTCACCTTTAGCGGCTTCGCATCCCATCAAGGTGATATCTGCACAGCTTTGTGTTTAAAACAATTTACCGACACCAGCTAATTAATCTATCTTCACAACACCCAGGGAAGTTAGCTACATACAATGCAAGTACTATACTTGTTTTACATATGGGGAAACAGGGACAAAACGGTTAAGGCTGAAAACACGGGCTGGGTACCTAACTCCCTTGGGACCCTGCAAAGATCCCAGCCTAAGACCACGGCCAGCAAATGGTGGCATATGATCTAAGTGCAGCTCTGCTGTGTTCCAGACCCAATCCCATGCCTAAGACACTAGACCGGTGGTTCCCAACGTGTGGTCCATGGATCCCTGGGGGGCCACATCGTTACTATAAGTGGTTCGCAGACATGCTGGGAGCAGAGGCCGGCGTGCAGGGAGCTGTGCCGGCTGGGAGTTTTTTAAACTCCCTCCCTGACCATGCTCAGATGCATGCTCAGGGAGAGTAGCCTGCAGCAGCTCAAGTGGCCAGGTAAGGGGGAAAAAAAGGGGCCCTGGGGGAGGTCACGGACAGGGAGGCATGGGTGGGGAAGACTCAGGGCAGGGCAGGGGCAAGGGGCCACGACCACAGTGGCCCTGCTCCCTGGGCAGGGGCAAGGGGAGACAGGGGCTGGATTCTGCCAGTGCAGGCCAGATGCTGCCACCAGCGGCCAAGGGGCCACCAATTTTTTTTAACGTTAAAAGGGAGTCTCCACCTTCAAGAGGTTGGGAACCACTGCACTAGACCATGAGGCATTTTACATATACAACCCTAAATAATTTTGCTGAAGTAATGAACGTTATTACCACAGAAGAAAACATTTCATTAAAGCTGACAACTGAAATACAAAACAGTGAGGAAATTTGCAGAAGTGCTAGACCAACTATACTCCCATCCATCCTTCACACAGGGGCCAGAGATCTTGCCATACTCTCAGATACTTTCCAAATAATGACTAACAGCCACAGCCACAGCCTGCGTATGTGAACAAGAGAAACCCTTGTCTAAGCATGACTCCACAGTCACATCACTCTCAACTCTGCCCGTGCATCCTTACTGGCCCTTTGCACACAGGCTGAAGAATTGCTCCACTCTTTCCACCTTCTTGTTATAGGCATGAAAGCCTAACCCCTTCCATTACTAACATTCCTCAGCTCTGTCCCCCAGGCCTAGATTTCTACTTCTTCACCCAAAGTAAGAGGACTGCTTCTGCTTCATCCTTGTCTAATGCGCTTTTTACAATACGAGAAAATGCGAGTTTGACGGAAGAGTGAGCTCTCACGGATTTTGTACCTTCTAAAATGTATTTTTTCCCCTCATGCTTTAACACTCAGTACAGGCAATTTTTTAAGCAAGAAGAAACATTATAGTCTAATAAGGTGACAAGGAACACAGAGAAAAAAAACCAACAAAAAGAAAATCCCTTTCAATATTTTTAATGCTTAACTCTAAAAATCCTTCACAAATTCTCTTTAAACTTTCAACAACAGAAAACTCATCATTCCGCCGGCACTATCAAAAAATTCATCCGAAGAGGCTCTCTTTAAAGTTATGAGGAAGGAGAGGAAGTGGGGAACAAGTAAGGGAACATTTCCTGCTAATTAGTCATAGCTTCACTAGTGTGATGGTAAAATGGCCATTTGGCCTTATTCATTGATTCAAGCTTTGAAAAGTTGCGGTCTTCATTGCTGATTGCCACAAGGACATCCAATTAAAAGCAAGCAAAATATATTTTTTAAAAAAGCCCACATGAATGATTTTAATTCAGGCAAATGCAAGAGGTTTCTGTAGTTTTTCTGTGATTTCTAATGTTACTATTAATTGTTAATAGAGTCTTTAAATTCCAATGACTCGAGTCACTGAGGAATTCGCAAGTACCTACAATCATCAAACAAACAAGGAATGCTTTCAGCTCCTTGCCCTCAGGATCATGAAGTATAAACTCCAAACTCCTGTGCAGAAAGAATTTTTGAAAAGAAGCGTTCATTCCTCAGGATGATGATGTTCTGATACCAAAGAGCAGCCCCTGCCTTTGTGTTAAGAGACCACAGCTCTTCTTACAACATTTCAAAGCAGCTGCCATGACTTTGAAACTAGGGATTTATCCTGGCCACCTGCTTTAAAATTAACCAAAACAAACACACTGGGATGGTCCAGAGTAGTAATCATGTGATTTGAAGACATGTTAGCGCATCAGGTACCACAGATCACTGATTTTCTCAGCTGGGCTGTCTATGTGAAGGCTTCAGGATCATGCCCAAAATGAAAAGCGAACTAAGTGGTTATTAAGAGGGAGACTGAGATATCCTTACTCACAATGAGAAACAAACACCTCACTCCACAAGTAATCCAACACTGGCTTCAACGGGATCACATGTGGCATCTAGCACCATTCAGTGTGTGTAATGTTATTACACTCTGACCCTAAATATTTTGTTTTACTAATAAACATTTTTGTAAGCCATATAACTTCTGTAGAAGCAGTAATAAATACCAATCAAAATTGTAACCCAGATGACTTCCAACATCATCAGCCCTTTCGGTCTGGTTTTAGAAGTTGTACCAGTGTTGTAACAATGACATGCAATAGCAATTGGCTTGCTTCAGTGGAATATAAAAATGTCCTTCACTACAACAATCAATGCAGCACCAGCAACGCCCCTTGCCTGGAAAAAGACCCATGTCTCGGCCACCAGGATTCAGGGCTCACATGCTTTAAACGCCCCGCTGCTGCAGCCGACTCGGGGCTCTGGGACCACGACTTGCCGCTCAAGCCCCATCAGCCCAGTGCCAGCAACGCCCCTGCCCAACACAGTACATATCAATTCACCTACATAGACAGCTCCAGATCTGTTCCTCCTTCCATTAAAGTCACTTTCAAGACCCCTATTGATTTCAAGGCAAGTTGGATCCAGCCCTCACTTCATGTTGATTCAGTTGCCTACTAGTTAGTGTCAGCCTTTTTAAAAAACACATCGATATTAAGTTATTTCAGAAATGGAATACAATGAAAAATGTAATGATTTCCTGCCCCAAACTCACTACAAAAGTAAAAGAACTATTTAAAAATACATACACTGATTCTTAGAAGTAAATCTATATAAAAATGTTTCCAGAAAAAGCAGGCTAGTGGTAGAGTATTTGCCATTTTCTACCCACCTGTGGCTTACTCACTCATCATTGCACACCACCCATTTGCAGATAAAACTCTGACTAAAGTAACCTACTGTAGCATTAACAGTGCTCAGGCAGGAATACTCACAAGTCCTCTCAGTGATGACTGGCAAAGAACCCACTCCTTGATCTTTAACTTCAGAAAGAGGCTCTGGATGGTGCAATTGAAAAGGCTGCTGTGTGTTTATTTTTGTTTTTCCTTTTCTTTTCTTTTTCATAAATTACTCTTCTGTTTGATGTCTATTCTAGCTCTTTTTTAAAAAAAATGGACACACATCAGATTAAGATGAAAACTGCCCATACGACAAGTTTGTGTTTACAAGCTTAATAGCAAGTTTCATTTGAACACAGGTCAATGCGGCCCTAAGAAAACATCACATACCAAAAATCACACATGGTCAGAACACATCACGAGCAGAGGGGAATTGTGGACTTAGTCTGTGAGGCACCGAGCCAGTCTGAGAAGCCCTTTGAAGTTAGAAAAACATCCTCTGGTCAGAACACATTTGTGAAACTGTGGGACAGGCGCTTTAAACAACATTCACTCTGAGATCACCTGCGGTGTGCTGGTGGATTGGCGCCTGTGTAGCTTTAACAACATAACCCTTTATGCTCCACAAAAAAAAAATAAAAAAAAAAACCCTCTCTCCAAAATGTATCATATCAATAGTGTGCAGTCAAAAGTATTGCATGGCAATCCCTGGATCACGCAGCTCTCTATGGAACGTCCTATCAGGAATTTCACTGAAGTATGTAAAGTTTGTACAAAACTTACTGGTAATAACTGAGAAACTTGGAGGCCCACAAGTACGGCCAATGGAAATCCACACTACAAAAGCCCCATGATATAGTTCATCTTTCTAACCCCTGGAGATGCTGCACCTAGAAACCATGGGCATAATATTTTATTTTGGCATTATTTTAATGACTGAGCCATTTGCAGCCAAAATCTTTGGCGATGTCTACACAAAAAATCTCAGTTTGGACTTGGTTAGTCCAAATTAAGTAGTTCGAAGTTAGTACGAACTAAGTGTGTTTTTTTTAGTTCAAACTAACTTTTAGTTCGAACTACACGCGCTTTT
>ML682036.1:9263793-9351871 GCA_007922195.1 Podocnemis expansa
TTTTTTTTAGTTCAAACTAACTTTTAGTTCGAACTACACGCGCTTTTTTTTAGTTCAAACTAACTTTTTAGTTTGAGCTAAAAAAGGCGCGGCTAGTTCAAATTAAAAGCTAGTTCGAACTGAGTAAGTTTGAACTAGCAGTTAGTTCAAACTAAGTAGTTTTTTTAGTTTGAACTAGACTGTCTCCACTGGGCTAGCTCAAACTAAAAATGCAAATGAGTTCCAGCCAAACTAACTAGTTTGAACTAACCTTTGATTAGTTTGAATTAGAAGTTTTTTTTAGTTCAAACTAGCCAAAGGCTAGTGTAGACAGGGTTCAAATTAGTCCAGAGCTAGCAAATCAGCAGGCTTAGTCTGGACTAATTTGTTAACGTAGACATAGCCTTTGAGTACAGGGTACACATTCTCTCTGCAGCCAGATGAGCCCTACCATCAGAGGAGTGTTTCTTGAGCCCTGATATCACAAACTGAGCACTTGTGTACAGACTTACTGGAGTCACCTGAGCTTCAATGGCATCCTGCAAAGAACTTGCCCACGTGAATGATTTTGCAGGGGTAAGACCTTGAAGGAACAGTTCCTTTTGAACTGGGTCAAATTTCCTATGCCTTATTCTGCCCCCAGTTAGACACATGCAACCTCCCTGGACTCAACACAGTTGTGCTTATCTAATTCAAAGCTGAATTTCCCACATATTCCTTAATCATTATAAACAGTTTGCTTTATCCTCCCAGCTCAAATACTGACCTTAAATATCCATAAATAGGTCCCACTCACATCAGTGCATTTGCAGAGATTTATAACGGAGGACAGAATCTGACCAACCACAAGAAATTGCAGGAAAACACCACAATTTGAAAAAACAGCTAATTTTTTCCCTTCTATTTATTACAGGTAAACCAAGCACTTTTTTTGTGACAGTATGCAGGAGCAGAGAGTACCAACAACGTTTTTGCCAGTCCGACTGCCCAGCTGGGGGTGGGGTGGGGTCAGCAGGGGAAAGGAAAGTATGGCACCTTTTTTTTAAAAAAAAACGAACAAAGAAAAAAGCAGCACTAACTGCAATCATTTTTCAGAGCTCCTGCTGATGCTGATGGAAGCTCTGATTCTGCTGTAATGATAGGCTATGGATCTCTTTCTTCACTTTTAATATGCCCTTAGGAGTAAAAAATTAAAATTTTTCTCATCCACCAATCTCACCTTTCTCAATTTGGGAAGCACTCGTTTCACTGTTTTGAGGGGGGCGGGGGATTCCTCCACTACAGTGAAATTAAGCAGCTTCTTGTGGTTTAGTTCCTTGGCTGTTCACCAGTATTAAAGAAGTTGCTGTCAGAAGCATGTATAACACATGGAACCGGATAAAATAAAAACCAGTCCTGCAAAGCTGAAAAGGGACCTAACAATTTTTTTTAAGCTCCCACAAGATTCTACCTACTGTTTGCTGTTTAGTTATTGCTATATCCAATATCGGATATTGCTATATCCAAGGTGCTCTCACTGGAGTACCTTCAATTCCATAACTCTTGTCTTTCCAGTTTAGGCTTCTTAGCAAGAATCACAGGGTACCACAGATTATGAATAAGAGGCACTGACAAAGAGGTACTTCGGCCATCAACTGTGCCTTGTGTGGACGCAGGCTAAGCACTGGTAGAGCATTCATAGCCTCGGTCCTTTTTAAGGACTGAATACTACCTTTGGAGATGAGCACAGGCAACCCCAGAGAACATTTAACAGCTTGAATCTGCCCTGTGCTTGGCGCTAGCCCTGCACATTCATAAGCATTGGTTTCATTCAAATAATAAAAAAACACCTCCATCCCCAAACCAGTTAAACCACCACAACTTAAAAAGAACGGGAGCATTAAGACTGATGATCTGACCAAATTCCAACATGGGTAATCCCATTCTGCCTCCTTAAAATCCCCCATACAGTCTCAAATGGATACAATGCTCCTTCTAAACTGTTGTGCTTAGGGTTAGCCGCTCTATAGCTGCCAGGCTTCAGTCCAGCAATGGGTGCATTTCCACAGTAGGTGAAAGGCCACCTGTAATAGTTGCAGTAGCCTTAATAGCAAAAATATTGCTGCCCAATTTTCTGTGTCATATATTAGTACAGAGCAAAAGGGTTGGTATGTGTCTTTAATCAGTCATGAATACACTATTACTAAAAGAGGTTTAGTGTAGAAATGTGGGTGAGACCATAATGAAGTACTATAACAGAGCTCACTGGATTTAGAAAAATAAAAAATTCAACCTCCAAACCTTAAAATTAGGTATGTGATATGTTAATTGGCTGTTCCCACAGCATTTAATAATTCCCGAGCTAAAATATATTTAAAAACTCATCCACAAAGCCTTATTCTTGATTATCTACTAAAATCCTTATTGAACTGTCAAAGAAAGGGGACCGAGTAAACTGCCATGGATGGAAGAAAAAAATGCTGCCACTACAAGACCAGTGCAAACACTAGTGGATTAACAAACTGTTAATCTAGCCATTTTATGCCTCCATCCTCTCCAGCTCATACAGTGGAGAACCTGAACCAAAGCCCATTCACTTCAATGAATTCCCTATTAACTTCAGTGGGTTGTTGGCTCAAGCCCTATGGGTACAGGAAAATAATGTGTAGGTTTCACAGATTATGTAAATAAGACTTGCCCAACCCAAAAAGTTGCTTAAAAATAAAACTATCAAAATATTTTATTTAAGGCATCTGAAGACTTCTTTAATACATGCATCCATATTAGGAACAAGTCCTTGTACACAACTTTTATATAAATAAAAAATAATTTAAACTGTGATAACCTGTAACTTCTACCCTCAAAAAAATTAAATATTCAGCATGACTAAATGGGGGACACTATTTCCATGGGAAAATATCAAAGTAGTATTTATTTTTCTGTAAGTACTTGTTTTGAAAAGTATTTCCTCCCCACCTGGTCTTCGGCTAAAAGCCACAGTCTGCATTTAAACAGTGTGTACCCTTTAGAAAACTATGAAACTTCTTTTTTTAAAAGGAGAAGCATATGAAATTATTTCATCCACTTTTCATATAGAAGGTCTGCAGCTGACCATAAAGAAATAGGCAGGCTCCCAGTACAAACTTACTAGGATTACATCAAAGACCTTCCTCTAGGATTAGATGATTGATTTCTTCAATGCTTTTTAGAATTTCTTCCAGGACATTTTGGGTTATTGCTTTAGACCTTGCTCTGCTGGAATGATAGAGACTCTCCTTCCTAGATTGTGATGTTCCCTCTTTTAAAAGAGTGCATGTAACATACACACACACATACACTATGTGAACAAGGGGGAGGCAGAGAAAGACTTGGAAAGTTCACAAACAAAATTCTCATTTATTGTTTTAAAAAGAGAGAGGTTTATAGCGGAAACAGTGACACAGTCTTAACCACAGCATTTTATGCAATCCAGAGATTGTGTTTTACTCTATGAGCCCAGGAGCTTGTACTCTACTTAGGAAAGGCTTTCACTGAAGTCAATGAGTATATTTCTGGAGAAGAGGTAAGCTATTAGGTCCTGTTAGGCACTTGTGCTTTGTATAGCAGTTCTGCATCAAACATAGTTTCACATCCACCATCCTTTTTTACTTGCCTCTCGGTTCCTTTTTCCTGTATAATTACCTTCGAGGGATTACATACATTTTCACCCAGGACAACAGGAAACAGCTGAGACCTTAGCTACCATCATCATCATTTTGGAGAATCAGAGAGTAAACTATCACTGAAGGCATCTTACACACCCACCTAGTGCCCTTTTCCTCCCCCATCCTAGACAGATCTGTCACCACACACACAATTCACATTGGACTGTGGATCAAAAGCTCTAAGTCTGCTCCCAAATCCCATTCCTCCTGCAGGACAACACTTTGAACTGTCACTTCCCTAGCCCCTTATTTTATACCATGTGTGGCTCCACCCAAGATCTAACACCTATGCATGATTTGGTTCCACAGATCCTGAATCCCAGAGTTACACATTAATGGGAACCCCCCAATACTTAATCCTTTAAAGCTGCCACAGTAATGGCTTCAAATGCATTAAATTCCATCATGAGCACAAAACACAAAGTACTTTCGGTGATGGACAGCACACAGACTGCGCTGACCACATGTAATCCCTCTGTGATCTAACATGATCACCTGTGATGCATATATTTGCTAGGCTGAAGCCCCATGTTAGTTGGCAAAAAAAAATCTAGGAACTTCAGAAGTTTCATAAATTAAATTCTGCTCAGAATAAAACCAATCCCATCCATATTTCAGAGAAGATGCACAAATTCACAAGAGACTCTCACACTACAAGTGACACATTGGGTTGATGCCTCTGGTTGACTAGCTTTAAATCCTAAGTCAGTGACTTCCGAAAATAAATTTGATGGTCTTGCTGTCATAAGACAATCGGATCACCTTAGAAGTCAGACACAGCCTTGCCCAATTCAGCATGAGTTGCATTGCTAGTCTTCTAGTGAAGGCATTTACTCATACCAAAGGGGTCAGGGACAGACGAGCAAAGGTCCGTAACCTGCATGTGGCTCTTTGGCTGGCCCCTTGCAGCTCTGGCCGCTGGGCCCTACCCCTTCCACCCCCTGCCACCCCACAGGCAAACCCTGTGGGCAGCCCAGTCTTGATTCTGCCCCCCACCCCTGTTCCCCCCGCCAGGAGGCTACGCCCATTGCAGCCCTCGAACAATTATTATTAAAGGCATTTTAAAAAATGGCTCGTCTTATATTTTGGGTTGCCAACTCCTGGACTAGAGGCAACATTTGTGAAAACGCATGGATAACACTGTATCAAATATTGCAAAGGAGGCTGTTTTCTGTGTTCCTAATTTTTTTAAATGTACCTTCACCAACTGCCACATATTTAAGCACATAAGTCAGTAAATTCATAAGTACATTTTAGTTCATGGATGTACTTATCCACATACATTAGCAGAGAGGACTGAATTTACACATGGCATAAAAAGGTGTTTTCCCCAGTCGCTTTTCAGAGCTGAAGTTTACTTTAATGTATATCACAAAATCTGAGATGCTTAGTCTGAGTTTTCAGTTACAGGTACTCAACACACTCAAACAATATAAATAGCTAGGGGCAGGGGAGAAAATTGTGACATATTACACACAACTGCTCTGAATATTTCTTAAATTTCAACATTTGTCACTTACTTTTCTACTTAAGTTTTGCTGCTAACATGAAACATAAACCACCCACAAGAATTTCTATGAAGGCCAAGTGGTGGGAGGTGGCACCAACTGCCCATTAAGTTTTGTTTTAAAAATGATCACCAACAATAACACTCCTCCTTCAGACCAACTCTTACAAACATCAATACTCAAGTGACTTCTCTTTCCTCTGTTCCTAACCCAATTCAAAAGCAACCACTCAAGTCAACCGAGATCATCTTCTGAGTGGTGCCTACAAATATGCACTTATTTAGCTCTTCCTGGGACTTACAATAAATCTTAGGGGGAAAAAAAATAAAAGAAAAAGGGAAAAAACACCGCACCACTTAGAGAAACCTTATGTTAATGAGTGCTAGGGCAAAGAACATTTCCATATGTTCAGAATCATGAAACAAATTTCTCATCTTTATTACAAGAAAGTTTTAGTATAAAAACCTGGAAGAAATTATTTACATTTAAACCAATATGGAATATAACACATCATTGTTATACATCATCCTAATTTACAGAGGCGAATGGATTCCATAAAACAGATCCCTCTCCTTCATGAGAATTATGCTTGTATGAAGCTAGGAGGTGCTATTTGGTGCTGAAAAACCTTAGTGATATAACCTTCCCATGTCACTCAGCCTGAGACCTCCCACAACTACTAAACAGAATATATTTCATCATTATAAACAACACTCTCAGTAACTCCAGCTTTCATATTTTTCACTGTCTGAAGAGATCAAATGAATTGATTTAACAAGGTTTGTTTACAGAGACTTCATGGCAATTTAGCTTTCCAATCAACATCCCAAACTGACAATATACGTTTAATCTAAAGTATCTTTGAAACAAGCCCAGATGAAACGCAGACTGCTTCCCATCCACCTCCTCCAACTGGCTCAAACAAGTCAACTTTCTGATTTCGTAACACAAAATATTTAATTTATGCTTTTCTACATATGTCAGTTTAACCTCCAGCACATAGCTTTGAAACCATGTAAGGATGTTTAAAACTTTCCATATGGGAACTTTATTGTGACTTTTAATTGTACCAACTGGTATCATTCAAGGATAATTCCTCTGGAATCCCACTTTCTGATACAGAATTGGTCAATTCCCTGATCTCATCACCATGAGATCACCACTAATACTTCCAGAGATTCTTTGATGCTTTGTGTTCACACTGTAATTTTCCCAGACCAGAGCTGTCACGATTTACTGTGTGTACCACTAATTAAATTGTCAGGTTTGTTGCCACCAAATTGTCAACAGTACTTGGGACTTTTCTCTCCTATTTCCTTCACTGTAAAATTTGGATGTATTTGTTTTGGTCCACTACACCTGATGCACACAAACTTAAACAAAAAGGAATCCTTGTTTGTCTGTTTTACTGAACTAAACTAACACAGCTGCCCCTTTTGATCTTACAAACTTAACAATTACCCATACAGCAGATACCTAGAATTGATAAAGCCACTGTTAATTTTAAAAAAGGGTTTTCTGTAAGTCAATAAAGTATATTATAAACAAAATGCCAAGGGGGTGGACTAGGCAGCAGATTTAAAAAGAAAAACCATTTTAGGTACTCATACATCAATATGGCAGACAAATTTCTACATCACTACCATGACCATAAAAGGTCAGCCTTTCAAAACAGAGTTCTACTCGTGAGGTGACCAATAATATAGCTAAATAGTGTTTAAAATTTGGCATTACCATTTTAATGGCCTTTGAGACCATGTGAATCTGTACCATAAATCACAAAACGATTTTTATGGAGTTATGTTTCCATTCAGGAACCATGACCTATCTACATGTGTGCTTTACAGATAACATGAACATATACACATGCATGCTTACACACACTATTAAACAGATCAATCTTTTTAAAAAGAAAGATCCTGTTTGAGTATTGAAGCTGACACTTCGCGGTCTATTCTCTTCTCAAACAATGCATGGAATTCCCATTAATGTCAATGGATGTTACAGGCACAGAGCATACGGAAAACATGTCCCAGTCTTAAAATCAGTAATGTCTCTAAGTGTTCATTTGGTACTGTTCCCGGCCAGGGTGTGGAACTCCTATTGATGTCAGCAAGAGTGGAACATGAAAGTCAAGAACAGTATTTATTCCTAACAATATACTAAAGTATTTCCTGGTTGTCCCATCATGATAACTTCCAAGCTGGCTCAGTGGGTACCAGTTTGTTTGGAACTCATACATGCAATTTAAAAATGACAGGTTTTTCAACCCAGAACTCTAATTTTGACGAAATATCAAGTAAGAAACTAGTAAGATTTGTTATGGCTTTGAAGATAAAAGTAAACTGAATTAAGCAAATGCTATATTTAAAAATCTTCCCTCTAGCACAGAGCTGCTTGTCAGTTTAAAAAAAAAAACAACAAATAATGGTGGTCCACAGTATAGCTTGTAAAAATAAACAAGATCAGTAAATGAAAACTGATAAAGAATAATCCACTCAGAGACAGGAAACTTTTTCCATTTTGTCTTGCCTGAAGTTAACTCATTCACAAACTAGCAACAAAGCATGCAGTCTAATAGTTTCAATTAAACATTAATCACAGATGCCACAAAATAGCTTTTTTTAAAATTCATGTCATGGAGTGAGTTGGCTGCAATTCAACCCCAGCCTGCACAGTAATTAAAAAATTTAGAGCACAGCAGCCCCTGCTGGGCAGGTGTCAATATTTTAATGTAATCAGATCTCTTGTCCCAGAACAAAAGGTTGTTTAAACACCAAAAAAGTGCATATTTCAAATGCAGTTGCCTTGCCCATGTTCACACCTTCACCCAACAACAATTACTATGCAATCATTTTCAGACGACTGATGTATTCAGCAACAGTTGGGACACTTAACTAATTTTTTCCTGGGGAATGTTTGTTCCTGTCAGAAAACATTCTAAACTCTATTTCCATAACCAAAAAGCTCTTAAATTTTTCAACCACCGCACTGCCAATCAGGGCCAGCCCAAGGGATTTTGGTGCCCTAGGCAAACTATGACTTTGGCATACCCTGCCCCCCATGTTATAAGAAGATAATATTGATTTTTTTTTTTTAAATAGAGAAAAAAAATTACTTCCATCTGCTTTGGTGCCCCTTAAAGCCTGGGAGCCTAGGTTCACCTAAATGATTGGGCCTGTAAACAGTTCAAGACTCAGTTTACACAAATAGTCCATCAACTGATTCCTGAAACTCATCTGTGTACATTCAATCTTACGTTTTATATGAACATACTAAACTTTATTTTGTTAATATGAGTCATTCATTCCTTGGTGCTTTAAACTAGCTTCTTTAATCCCCGTATAGTGCAGTCTCAATGCCCTTGGGTGACAGAAGTGAAGCAGACCTTTTTAGTGGTCCTGTTCTTGACAAAATAGCCTGCAACTCGGCTTATATCCTACTATGTCAGATTTCTCTATTATGAACAAGTTTTCACCAAGATGATCCAAAACTTTACAGCATAAGACTGTTGAGTGCCCTCAACTCCCATGAAAAGCTAAAAAAAGATGCACAACATTTCATAAAATCAGGTACCAAACGCTAACAAGATCATCAACAGGACAGAGAATCCTAGGAGAAAAGGCTCATTAGCGCACAAAACTATTCCTAGAGCGTTGATTTTTCTCTTCTGTAAACTCATCTGGAAAATTCCCAGAATCCATACACCATTCTCATCTCCATTTCATCTAACTATTCCCACCATACTCCACAATAGCAGCAATTAAAATACAATTTCTCACTAGGTTTTAATGGAAAACCAAACTTCCAACCATAGCACAAGCACAAAGAACAAACTTTGATTCATTCAAGTGTAACAGTATGGCATTGTTTGGATATGTACCACTGTTATTTAGTAGTCCATTAAATTGATTATAAATATTTGTCACTCTTACATCTTAAAGTAAACTAAGATGCTAGGTTGCAATCCACTTGATATTATAAGGGGATGGATAGAAGATGATCTTTCAAGGTCCCTTCTAGACCTAGATTTCTATGATTCTGAGATATCTTAGTATATCAGTGGGCAAAAAAACCAGTCTTGTAACCTCGACATCAACCTTTGTCAAAATGACTGTACATACTGTGCATCTATTTCTACTGTAGGAGTAGAAATATATCCATCATTTTCGCTGCTGTCGCACACCCTCCTACCTTTAACTAATTTGGGACACAACATCATGTAGCTTCCAAACGAACTCAAGAATATCCATGAGCCAATGAGCCAATCCAGACTTCTCTGAGTAGTTTTTTAAAGAATTAGTTGGCACACCTGCTCAGGCCTGACAGCACACTGATTGGGAAACACTGATACAAGGAACCTCAAGGTAACTTTCACAGCCCTCTTCCAGCAGGATGCCAATGGCACTAAAACTATTAACAGGCAATGGGGCCATACACACAGGGCAATAGCTACCTTTAATCTGAAACACTTTGCCTCAAACTATTTTAAGATGTCAGTCAACACCCTCTACGGAACAGTGCATTCAAACATGTTTCAAACTAACTAATTTTAGAGGACAGTAAAAAGTCTGGATAATGTAGCTAACTGCTAGGGTCTTTCAATTAAGTAAGAAAAACAATTAATTTTTATTAATATATTTAGAGATAAGTAAAACTCACAGAGTTGTCAGTTTTGCAAATCTCTGAATGTATCACTGAGGTTCATAAAACATAAAACATGCACATACACACACATCAAAAGGTTGACTCACAAAAGTGGATTGATTTGAACAACTACCAGCAGTTATTATATTCTGTTAATGTATATAGATTACACACACGCAACTCTAAATGAGAAATTCTCTCTCCCAATCAGCTTCTCTCATTACATTTCCACAACTATCTTCAAATTATTTCTCACACCTCTAAAGAACTTGGTATAATTTAATGAGTCAATTTTAGCATTTACCACTCTGGAAGGTCTTCTCTGTATTTCATGACTTTCAAACACAAGAGAAAGGTTTTAAAATCCCAGAATGGTCTATTATCCATTAAAAATTTCTCACATTTCAAACAAGAAGAAAGATAAAGACCAGATGTTAAGAAAAAATTGCACCATCTATGATTAAATGACTCACAAACACAAAAGTTTGCAGGATGTTTGGTGATGCTGCCCTGACTGTTTTCTCACACACATTCCCAAAATGGCAAGTGGAAATTCCAATCTCCCCATCGATCAGGTTACTTCCCCACTGACCCTGTTAAAAGATTGATCCACAGCCCATGGAAATCAGTGGAAGTCTTTTCAAACACCTCAGCGAAGCACAGATCAGACCCAGGGCTGGCGGAAGGGTTTATGGCACCCTAGGCGAATTATGACTTTGGTGCCCCATCCCCCCACATGTTATAAAAGGTAACATGTTAATATATATATATTTTTAAAATAGGAAAAGAATTCACTTCCATCTAATTTGGTTCCCCTTAAAGTCTGATGCCCTATGGGACCACTTAGTTTACCTATATGGTTGGACCGGCCCCGATCAGACCCAAACGGAGTAGAAGCATATTTGAGAATTACTGTCTTCTATAACTCATCATTCCCTAAGTTGCAAGAAAAAGCATTCAGAAAGAAGCCTACAAGCCCCCTTCTTGCTCACACTTTACAGGAGGATGCGGGGGGGGACTTCTCCCAAGCAGCGTGTGCTCACAGACAGGGATTTCCCTAACACCCCCCTCTACCCCCTCTGAATTTCCCATCACCCCCCCAGCTGTCAGCTAGTAACAGCATTACACCAATTTAATGAGCACCCCCAATACCTCCCCCTTCAGCCCCTGTAATTTCAAGTCCTGGGGACAACACTGGTCACAGATGACTCACTGGGAAGTGACAAGGGTCAAGCTCAAAAACTCCTGAAAAGAAAATCATCAAGGCCCTGACGTTCAAATGAAGTAAATAAATAACACTTTTTGAAACGTCTTTCCCCAGGAACTCCTATGCCCAAGAACCACGGCTAAACTTGTCCAGCAATAACTCCCGCCACAGGCAGCAGCTTCCCCTGGTCCATTTTGGGAGCCGGACCCATTGCAGCGGTTTTCTGTTTGCTCCTCTTTGCAGTGGCTTTTGCACTAATGCTCCCACTAATGAGCCAGTGGGCAGGTGCTTTTACTTTCCTCCGCCAGAGCAGAGTTTGCTGTGCAATTGTGCCCTCTCCCAAGGGCCCAAGGAAGCGGGGCAGCCCCAGCATCTGGCCAGCTGAGCTGCTCCTGGGAAGGGAAGGGAAGGGAAGGGAGCAGAGGGCTTTGGGATGGGCAGGATGAAGGTGAGCCACCGACATACCCTGGCGCTGGCGAGCCTGCAGCCAGCCCGGTGTTGGCAGCCTTGCAGGAGTCCCGTGCTGCTGCCCCCGAAGTGTTTCTGCTTCACCATCCAGTCCTCGAGCCCTTTGCGAGCCAGGCAGGCGTTCACCGCAAAACTATCACCTAGGAAAGCACAAGAGACAATGCCAGGCGTGAGCAGCGCCCATTGCCCTCCGCCTGCCCCCCCAGCCTCTGCAGAAAGTTTGAAGGGGCAGGGGGGAGAAAGTTACTGGCAAGAAAGAGCCATCCCTACCTTCTGGACTTTCTCTGGGTTTACAAACGGCAGCTGGGCAGATCCACGGCGAAGTGGGGTGGGGGAATAATAAAGGAAGAGCATTAGACACCAGGAGCAAAACCAGCAGCAAAAAAAATGAAATGCAAGCCAGGGGGAAGGGGCTGGGAGTAGCAAGTGAAAGGAACTAACCATGCTTGGAGTGAAGTTTCCCCATTTCTCTGCATTGAGCCGCAGTTATGGTTCATTGGAGTGTTTTCAGGGGGGTTGCATATAAAAATCCCCAAGCTTCTTTAGAAATCCATGGGCTGCTCTCTCTCCTCCCCACCAACCTCGCTAAAGCAAAAATGAAATCTCAGTTCTCCTCCTGCAGCACGGTCCTGCAAGCCTCTTGCTCTGCTGAAGTCTTTCTCCCCTCTCTGCTCTCTTCCCAAAGACAGAGGCGGTTACAAAAGACCTTACTTCACCCACCAGGGAAGTTGATTGACACCTCATTGAGATTAGACCACTTGCAGGCAGCCTCTGGATTCCTATTGGACTGAGGCGGCACATGAAAGAGAAGAAAGATCCTTTTGGAGTCTAAAAAAAAAAAAAAAAAAAGGAGCAGCAGCTCTATGCATTTCACTTCCAGCCAGACACAGGCAGCAGAGCACAGAGCCATAGAGAAAGCCCAGGAAAGCTGAAGTGTGTTTGCTAAATCCCATGCACTAGTAGTTCATGCAGTTGAAGGGAGGAAACTTTGAGAGCAGGCTGCATGCTTGAAATACAGTCACAGCTCCAGCATTTCCCACATCTAGCTTCAGCTTTCCAGAATTTCTTCTTCCCCCTCGGTGCTGAAGGAGGAAAATACACGGCTTCTGCCAGGCCCTGGCATTCCACATTTTAGCACAGGGAGTGTGTGCAATCGGTGTTTTCCTCCCTTTGGCCCAGACTCTCTATTTCCAAAGGGATAGCTGTGTTAGTCTAGTCCAGCAAAAAAAAAAAAAGAGAGAGTCACGTGGGACTTAAAGACTAACAGATTTGTTTTTCGCATGAGCTTTCGTGGGAGAAAATCCCACTTCGCCAGATTCTCTATGCCAGCCAAAGTGATCTCACTGCAGGTACAGGGCAGGGTGGGTGAGAAAAGGGGCTTTAGGACAGTTTCGCATTACCTGGATTGTGGGACTGGCTGAGAACTGGAGCATTCCTTGGTGCCAGCTACAGCAGCCCCGCTACATCTGCAACTCTCCAAAAGGCTGCTCTCATTTAGGTTCTGGTAGGCTGACCAGTGGACAAGAAAAAACGTGGGTGCAATGTGCTTCGGCAGCTCTCCAAAGCCCCCTTTCATGCCAGTGGCCTCAAAGGGGGATTGTGGCCTGGGCAGGGATTTCCCTAACATCCCCCTACACCCTCCTGAATTTCCCAACACTTCCCCTGTTGCCAGCTAGTAACAGTGTTAGACCAATTTAGTGAGCACCCCAACAGCCACCCTATACCTCCCCATACATCCCCCCTTATTTCAATTCCTGGGAATCTGCTGGGCCTGGGACAGTTTTACAGACCATTTCACACTAGGGAATCTCCTTTAGTATTCCAGGGGGGAAATCATAATATTCTGCCAGCTTTGCGGCCTCTGTACAGGGCTCAAAATGAGTTTATCAGACATTTCAATTACACTTTTCTGTGCTCCTTCAGAAGACAAGGTCTCATTGATCTCTGAAAGTTTCACCTGCATCAGGACCACAAGTCTGGAAACTGCTGTTATATTTTCAGTGTTTTAAAAAATCTTCATGGAAATGAACTCATACCTCAGACTAGCATACACCAGTAATTGGAAATTTAATACAAATTTGCATCTTCTTATAACTTCTGCAAGTTATCTTTCAGCGTAAAGTTAATTCAGGCACTCAGATACAGAGTTGATAGACACCATAAACAGTGCTAAAACCACACAAAGCTTGATTCTCAGTTTCCTAATTTCTAAGAAAGCTGTTCAATACCTTACTCATTTGCTCTAACATAAGCCATCTCACTGAAATTACTGTTCACATGGGAAAGTTTTGAAGGCTCAAGTCCTGAAATGTTTCTTCAGGGCTTGAGGTGGTGGTCAAAAGCCTCAAACAATCTTTAAAAAAAAATGAATGAACATAAATCAGACAAAAAAACTTTTCCTCCTTTTCTAGCATTTGGGACAATACTATTACTTTACAGATACAATAAATAAATAAATAAAACTTGCAGAGACTTTTAGTCATTAAAACTTATTTCCTTCCTTGTTCGGGTCATTATTTTTTATTTTATGAATATCACATCTCCCTAGGGATTCTCGTAGTTCAGCTAAGAAGAGATAAAAGAGAACAATGAGAGGAGAATGATTACCAGCTCAAGTTTTGAGAAAGAAAAAATGGAGATTTCTAAGATTTTTACTCTACAAAGCACTGTACAGGGATTGGTCCAGATGGGCCGAGTCCAAAAAATTCCTGTCTACATCTGTGTTTTCAAACACTTGGCTGTCAGGGGAAATGGACTTGGAGCTTATCTTTAGTAGAGATTCCAAAATATATGTGTCAAAACTCTGATGTGAAGTGACCACAAATCATAATTGCTATCAAGATATTAAATAAAATGTTTAATAACCGATTGTTGCCTGGATAATTGGGAGAGAAAGGAATTTGCTTTCTGTTATTTTGACTCTTTCTCTGTCTATCAAAGAAAACTCATGGATTGTGATGTTCAGTGATTGCAAGAACATCAATTGCTTGTCAAATAGCCAATAATTTGCATCTCTTTTTGAACCTTTTTCTTTTTATATATTTTAATAATTTATTTGGCCCATTTCTTATGTTGTGTATTTGTTCCTTTGAAGACTGGTTCTTATTTTGGGGAGGAGATTGGGGGGGGGAGATCAATCAGACTCCTTGGGGCTTGAGACTCACCTGTGAAAATTCTGACAGATATTAAGCAATTTGAAATTATAATATCAATTCTATTTTCCTTCCAGCTTGGCCTTTTTTTTTCTTAAGCTTAATCAAATACTGACTTACTCAGGGTTACAGTGACTATCTACATAATACATTTAGAGGAAATAAAAGGGCAATTTTGAGGAAATACAAAAAGCCCAGCAATATTTGTTAAAGGGACTATACCCCCCTGCGTTCAACTCCTGGACCAAAATTAGGCCCCAGTTCTTCCATGAGCTCAATGCAGCTGGTACTTGAAGAGCACCCATGATTTCCAAGGGTGTCACAGGCCACCTCTGCAGACATCATGACAGGATCGGGGCATTATATATTTGTAATACAGCGTATGCTCTTTGCACAATCATTGCTGAAATATGGGACAAAATTAATGCGTTACTGATTTGATAAAGGATGAGGAATATTAGACGCTAAGGCTTTGATGCATCAAGATGCTACACAGCACTCAGCACTTCAGAGGAGGTGCTCAGTAACTTGAGGGATCAAACCTCAAATTATTTTGCCCGTTAAAATAAAATAAGGATAGGTGATCACTATTGTCAGAGGTGGGGGGGGGGAGTCCTAAAGAATGCCTGCTGTTTTCTGGTTCAACTTCATGTACATCCTTAGATACCTTTGTATCATTCCTCTTAGCCATGGCAACAGCTTCAGAGGATGTGCTCACATGCTGTCAGTCTCTCTTACTCATACACACTCCCATGTATGGTCAGAAAATTTCCAGATGGGAACCTCAGTTGTTTCTAAGTCTGTTGTACTTTTGAGGACTCTTTGTTCCATTTAGAAATATTGAAATAAGCAAATAAACACAAGAAGGTCCTTTCATTGCTTCCCCCAAACATTTGTAAGCAGATTTTCATTGCAAACTATCATATTCAAGAAATCCAGGGTTTGCGTGGCACATACCAATCCCATCAGCATTATAACCAAGGCCCCATGTACTCTGTGATTGTGTAGCCCTGGAATATGCACTGGAATTTGCACCTTGCAGAAAACTGTGTCCCAAAATCTGATGTTTTTAGCCTGCATGGTTGTGAAGAAAAGCTTGAAAAACAAGAATGGACTATAAATGGATGCAGTGATAGAGATGTCAACTGCCCGAATCACAGATTGTTATCTCTAAAATCTAAAGATGTCAAGAGGGGGCAAGCTGAAAACTGAGAATTTCAGACAGAATAAAATAATCAGAATTTTATGTAAAATAAATAATATGGCCACTACTGCACTGATTGCATTGCTCGCTTTCATAGCTAACTCCACAAAAAACTCACATTGTTCATTTATCAGAATCAGCTGCAGAATTTCTACCACATTGCCACAGAGCACATGGAACTGTGATTAATAATGTTGCCTGAAATTCCAAGTGCAATGTCATTGTCTTTGGAGGCTCTGCAGTAATCTTTGGTTTCAAAGTCATTCAGGGGATGCTTCTTTTTAGGTTTATTTTTGTTTTGGTTTGGTTTTTTTGGTTGTTTTTTGTTTTTTTTTTTTACTTAAAACTTTGAAACTTCTTTCAGCAGGACCAGACACTATGCTTCATGAACTTGAGTCAAGCTGAGGTGTGAAGCTCTTACTGTACTGTTCTTGTTCAGGGGCAGACTCTACCATGTGGATTTACATAGATAAGTATTTTGCTTCACAAAAAAATGAGTAGCTGTATCAGAACCTGGCCATTTATTTTCTTCCAGTTTGTGTTGATGCTTTATTTAAATATTATTATATATCAAGTGTGTTACTCTGGGTACATCTACACTGGAGGCTTAGGTCGACTTACGGAAGGTTAAGATGACCTACAGACTCCTGCAGCCACACTGGACTTCCATTAAGTCAACTTAAGCGCTTCCCTAAGTTGACTTAATAACACCACCTCTTAAGATCAACTTAACACTTAAGTTGGCCTTATTAAGTTGACTTAAGCCAATGTAGATGGGGAAAGCCCTTAAGTCAACCTAATTGGCCTCCAGGCCCCCTCCCCACACCACTCCTTTGTCAACCCAGGACCTGCCAGCGTGGACCCCAGCAGTTGACAGGAGTGTTCAGTGTGGACTCTCTAAGTCAACTTAATAAGGTTGACTGTAAGTCGACTTAAAGTTGACCTTCTTAGGTCAAGTTAACAGAACTTCCAGTGTAGACATACCCTATATGTCCTGCAGTCACTTCAGTTCAGGGCTGTGACCATACCAGAAATCATGAAACCAAGAAGACTCAGCCCTTGACTACCTGAATGGAAAATTTCCAAAAAAAGTCCAGGTGCTTCAGGAAAGATGTGCTGAATGGTGCTTTAGCAGATGGCATTATTCCTTCAGAGTCATTACTGAAGTAATGCTCCATCATGGCTCTAAGAGGTTGCATCTTTTGAATAAGATATAAAAAGAAATGCTGATTAATTATGATAATTAATGATCCCAGATAGCAAACGGAGTTGCCAAATAAGAACATAGGCTGAAAGTAAGGAGTCTGTGTTGAAAAACAACTAAGTAAATTATACATTCAGGTTGTAAATAGAGACCACATCTAGCTGAGCGTGTGCACACGCATGGACAGTGCTAGTATATCAGGCCCTCCGTTTTGATTGGGACCACTAGGTACTGGCATAATCCAAATAAGAAGTAACAATTACACTACTTTGAAAAAAAAGGCAACTATTTAACTCAGGAAGAAACATGTTGTTTATTCTTTGTGAGCTAATTCTTGAGGTCCTTATTCAGTTTTGATTCAGGCAAATTCCAGTTGACTTCAGTGTCACTTGGCCTGAATATATATGGTATAAAAACTGAATAGGCCCTCAAGATTTGCCTTACTAGAAGTACAATGGTCCTCATAACTGTAGGGGCCTTGAGTTACACAAAGCCTTTTGTTTTTTTTTCTTCGATGGAGCCAGAAGTATGTTAAGTAGTGACGTCTAGTAAACTATCAGAGTAAAGTACGCCATTCATAAAGCTGTACTAATGATTAAAGGTCTCTAATTTAACCCTGTGACCCCAGTGGAATTCTGAAAGTATGAAAGCCATGACATAGAGTATTCTTCATTGCCTTTTTCACTAGTGCTGACTGTGCTATACTCTTGCAGAGTGTAGAAAACCTTTTTGAACCGCAATACAATGTAAAAATATTGAGGATGAGAAATAAATTTCTCTCAGTAGAAAGTAATTCATATGATCACATTGGGAATTTATTTTCAAAAAACAATTGCACAGTAAAATTAATACTAATATTTTCAGTAGAAAAATGTATATGTAGGATTGGAAGAAAACATGTCTGTAATCCTGGAGGCTGTTTTAATGCCCATAGAAAGAATGCAGTGGAGTGCATCAAAGTAACTAACCTAAGGCAGTATCACCAATACAACTTGTGTCTATTCTGGTTATGTATTTGAACAATAGTTATTTTTGGTCCACAGTTACAGAGTATAGGACTGGCATAATTAGGCACATGTGGTGATCTAAAATAAGACAGCAAGCACCTGAATGCTGTTAAAATTGCAGTCTAAGCAATAGATGTACCTGGAAGCAATGTGGGCCTGAATAAAAGGAGGTTCATCCAAGGCAGCACAATTCAATGGCCGTGCTAGTAGGCAGAGATCACACCATGCAGATATCCACATTTCCAGACAGACTAAGGCATTTTGAAAACCCACATAAATTATGGGAATCATTTCTCCTTTACACACTACTTTGTTGACTTGCTCAAAGAATTCTAGTGGATTAGTGAGGCACATTTATCATTTAAAGAAACCATGCTGGTTTGCCCCAGCATATCAGGTTCATCTTTTTTATTCATGTTATATTTTTATCATAGGAACCAGTTTTCCCAGTACTAAAGCAAAATTCACTTATCTAATTCCTAGGATCACCTCTAGATGCTTTTGAAAGACAGGCATAACATTTACTACCCTCTAGTGCCCTGATGTTGTCACTGATGTTAACGGAAGATTGGATATTTTTGTTAGCAGTTCAGCCACTTCATAGTTGATATAGAACCTTGACTGTACTTAGGCCCACCTCAGCCTCTGCTAACCAGTTGCACTTTATCAGTTTATTGCAATTTTTTTAAAGGGACAACTCATTGCCCAAGAAACACACTACTTACAAGACTGAAAAGTGGGAACAACCTGCTTTTTTCATCTACCTAATAACAGAGAGGGAAAACACACACCAACTGAATGAGTAGTTAGAGACCAGTAGAACACAGTTTGACACACAGTACTCTAATTAACCCAGTCAGCCACTTGCTGACCACTTTAGTACATGCAGCATCCTCCTCCTCAGAGGCCTTAGTCTGAAAAGAGTACCAATAGCTCTGCAGTTGCTTTCTCTCAGACAAGACTTGTGGTAAAGACTGCTGCACAGAAATCACATCAGATCTCTGCCATGTCTGCATCCTTATCCTCCTTAATTGTCCCTTTGTCTTTTGCTAGTCCCACAACTCCCCAGTTCTCTCACCTGCTTCTTCCTCTTGATATATTTGGTTTTTTGTTATTTGACTTTATGTATTTGTTTTTTGAATTCCTAGCCCTCCTCATTTCCATCCTTCATTTTATCTGGCATCATCCATACACCTGTCTATCTCTAGGGCTGGATTTTCATTGAAGGATACATATAGCTGACTTGAATAATCTCATGAATTGTGCCATTTAACTGTATTGCGATTTTTCCCTTTATCTGTCGACTTCTGTTTTTTTGGTTTGAATTATGCATGTCTTCTGTGACTCTGTCAACTAGCCTCCAAGATGAGTCTATGGATTTTAGATTCCCTCACTTTTGTCTTGTTTTCTCATTTAATGTGTTAACACACTCCCCCCTTATAAAAGGTAGTCGATTCCTGATTTGAGGATAGATCTTACTGAGTAGGAGTCAATATCATGAACACTCTCACTTCATTGGCTGCTCCAGCTGAGATTCTTTGGAGAGTGTGTGTGGGTGGGGAGGAGGGTGTACACAAAGAAAGGAGATGCTCCAAATATCCATACCAGACAGGAAAGTGTAAATGGTGACCACTTCTGCCATCAACTCAATGTCTGTGTGTAAGGTGAGCAACAACTAGTTTCAGTGAAGGCAGCAGTTCCATAAGAGAAAGAAATCATGTTTACATCTCTACAGGTCCCACCAGAGGAGCATACTTATTCCCAACTCTCAGCTCCATAGCATGAGATGTGAAATTTCCCAATAGCTAAAGGATTGGTCATTCCCTTGAGCTATAGCAGTAGTGAGAAGAATTCTGAGCCCTCCACGTTCCCCCCCACCCAACACACACACACACACACACACACACACACACACCCTCAGAGGTAATCATATGCACCGCAGCACTGACACCTCCACCTTGGGAGCCTTCCAGTCAGCTTCCTCTTACACACAGCTGGCAAATAATAGCCATACAGAAACCATGTCTCTTTAAACTATTGTTCCAGATCTCCTAAGCATTCAAATGCTTATCCTGATGGTCCCCTTTCTGTGTGAATGTCAGTCCCTGCTTTCCAGTCAGGACTGGTCCTTTTTATAATTTATTGGTGATCCCCATGAGCTCCTTGGCTGCCCTGGCCAATGAGGAAAGCCCAGTTAGCAATTTCAAACCATGTCTATGCATCAGAAAGCAGTCAATCACAGATGAGCACAATCACATTCTGATTCAGGGAGATCCATCCAGAAAGCCATCAGGTTGATGTAGATTCTGTGACCTTGCCAGATTGACCCTGGTTCTTCCTAGGACAAGTCCAAATGCTGAAGACCTATCTTCAGTCATGCTGTCCAGTAGGTAACTGAGGTAACCAAAGATCCTGGTGTATTTGGAAGGTATCAGTCGCCAAAGCTGTCAAAGGAGATTTGGCTCCTTGACCTGGGTCAATCTTTGGTACTGAAAGCTTTGGAACCTTCTGCCTAGGCACTATTTTGTTTTCACATCTTTACCATGACACCTTTTCACCTTGGAGCTTTGACACATTTTGGCTTCAGCAATTTTGGAGAATTAACTTGTTGCCTCAAAGCTTAGATGCATATTTGCACTTTAGAGTTCCTTTAACTCCAAACCTAGCATGTTTTCTTGGTTTTCCAGGATGTCAGATACTGGCCCAACCCTCCTAGAAGGATGAAAGACTATCAGTGAATTCAAATAGTGTCTGTGCAGCAGAAAATTCTCTCTCACAGACAAGCACAGTCACTTCCTAGGAATAAGGAATACTGCCTAGATGCGTCACAGCTGTTTGCAGATGTCAACCCACGTGCTCAGCTATCATGAAAAATGCCTCCATGCCCTTCTCTAGGTAGCCCAGCTCCTTCAAGTGGATTCCATGTGTTTGATATGAGAATGACCTAAAGTGCTGGGTCAACTTCAGCTGATGAACACTAAGACACAGTAACATCTGTGTCCGCAAACCAGTGCAGATGTCATTCCTGTCTAGGATCAGCAGGGGAGTTTCTTCTGAACCATCTCCTTCAAAGATGGAAGATTCCACAGCACATTGAGTTCCTGATAGCATTTTGAGTTTCAGTGCTTGAAGTCTGTGGTGCTGATTACCAGCTCATCAGCTGAGGCATTGCATTTCCTGAGGAAGCGTCTGCCAAAAATGCACCAAAAGACAAGCAGGAGCCCTCTCACATGGCACTGTCAATGCTCCAACTTCAGGCAGCAACACATCAAAAGCACCTGGTATCCCCTCTCCATTCATATTCAGGGAGATGCATCCAGGAAGCCCTTCATGTTGGTGTGGATTTTGTGGCCTTGCCAGATTGATCCTGGTTCTCTGAGGACTGCTCCAAAAGCCGAAGAGCTGCATTCAGTCAGCCCTGTCCTGGAGGTAATCAAAGCCTATTAAATTCAGTGTGCTTTCTTGGAGATAAACACTCAGGCTCAAACAGTCAGCTATTTAGGCCCAGGGGGCATTGGTATCCTCCTGTACCTCTTGTGCTGGAGGACTTGGCATAGTCAGTGCAAATGATAGTTCTCCAGGCTTCCCCTCAGCTCACCATGTGTCCAAGAGGTAGCCAGATGGTGAAAAGGGAGACAGTGAATGCTGTTTGGACACAGATGGGCCACAGAACTATTCTAGTGCCAAACATCTGTCTACTCCAGAGGAACCGCATCTAGGAACTGTGTCAGGGTTTGACATTGTCACCTTTTTTTTTTTTTTTTTAATTAAAGTAACTGGCTAAATCAGTAGGTAGGCATTCTCTCAAGAATCTCCTGGTCCCTAGACCGCCTGTCCAATCCCTTCCCTACACTTGGAGCCTATCTTGAACCACCTTGTAAAGGTGGAGTGACATCTCACAACACTCTTCCTGTCTTGAAGCTGACCAAGGAAAAGTCTGCTCTCTGAAGACACATCAGCTCAATATCCCATTTCAAACATGAAGGCATAATGGTGCAGGTGAACACAGCCAGAAGGGAGACTGGCTAACTGCAAACTCTGAATGTAAGCAAGGGGATTCATTTGCTCAAAAGGTTTTCCAGTTCATGATTACAATCCTACAAATTGTGGACTACATGCCCTCATGGGCAAAAACCAGGGTGAGTTCAGCAACAAGACTCAGCATTGGTAGAGTCCATTCCCCAAAGGAGACTTGCTGGTTGTTTAGGTGCAGCCTCTGATACAGATAATTTGTGTTATCTTAAGAGGGGTCATCTGCAGATCTGCTGCATGGCCGGGATTCTTCCTGTGTTTCATCAGAAGGAACTCAAAGCCTGTGATAGAACTAATGGGAATTCTTTTGTAAATGTTTCCTTGGCATAAATATGGGCCAAGAGGTCCCAGGCTAAATAACCTGCACTTGCAGAACATCCCACTCATATGACAGACCATGTGAAAAGACCAACTCTTGAGGTCTTTTATAGCATTTCTCCTGGAGAGTATTTGCTGAGACGAAATTTACTAGCTACTGTTAAAATGTGCTGAGAAAGTAAAAAATAACTTAAGACAACATCATGTACACTATGCTACACATAAAAAAGGCAGGCAAAATAAAAAGGTGCCATAACTTCAATAATCAGAGTCTTTTTCCTTAAGCATCTAAGAAATGACAAGTCAGAAAGTTTTAATATAGGAGAGGATTTTTATTTGCATTTCTTAACAATAAGAATGGGTTATACTGCACCTGGTGTCTTTGCTCACATCATCTTTTATGGGCTTCTCTCAGTGACAAGTACCTTTGTACAAAGAGAGTTTTTTTTCCCCTTTCTCTCCCTTCTCCAGTTCTAACTCTCTGGCAGGCTTCAGCATACAAACACAATGGAGGCATTGAAAAGAAGACAGTGGGACACCTCCTTTGATCTGGTGTTCTAATAACTTGTGTACGCTTGTGTCCAAAAACAATGCTCCACGGCTTTTCTCCTGAGCGTCTGCTGCTGCCACCCCAAATGAAAAGAATACTCATCACGGGGATAGTGTAATAGTTAAACTGTATTCAGAAAAATAAAGTACAGAAGAGGAGAGTAAACAACAGACTGTAAACTCTGCTAAATGCTTTTGATGGCTGAAAACAGCCCTGTTCCTGAGGACACACAGGGGTCTGTTCAAAGCAGACACTGGATGGGTCATCACTAAACCATACAGTTTCTTATTACTTTCCATATCCATTCTGGACAATACCAATTGCATTTGGACAAAAAATAAAATGTGTCTTGTATTAGGGGAGATGTCTATTGGAAAACACAGCTGAGTGCCTCCTTATCGGTGCTGCTCATTGGTTTTTTTTAAAGGGCTAATTCAAACAACAAACTTGGATTTATTTATTTATTTATTTACTGAGGCTCTTTCTAATTAAGTGGATTTGAAAAAAACAGCATGAAAAAGGAGCGGCTACACACAACTTTAGATGCAGATAAAGCACAGAGTTTGGGCGAGGTTTCCTTTATGAAAGCAATAGTTGGGGGAGGGAAGCAAAAGAGAAAGCTGGCTGCTCAGTCAAGGTCCTCTTGTTTTTACCTGCACACTCTTTATCTTTCCAAAGAGTAGCGATGGGCCCATGACATAACTGAGCCTATGAATGTCCCTGAACTTTGGTAAGAGGATGTTGGAGACAGAATGTTGATCAAAATGAAACATCTGGACCCATCTCAAAAATAAGCTGAAGAAAACTTCAGAGAAGGTGACCTAGATGTTGAGGGGAGAGGCTGTGGTTCAGGACCCAAACATAGCTCTGACCTGGGCAGTTTGGAATAAGTAAACCTAAAGCTGGATTCTACTGCCACAGTCCTGGTTTTTCATGCTGTGTCCTGGCAGTCCATGACACCTAAAATGTCTTGTGTTTTCATTACAACAAATGGCAGATTTTTCAATACCTAAAACATTGTTCAGAGCTGGATGACAAACTCATTTGGAATACCATGTGACTGGAAAAATCCCGCTATTCTAAGGCACATACTGTGCCTGTACCACTGCTGAGGTAAAACTGGCATCAAGCAGAAAGAGTAGCAAGCATTTTGTCACCCTAAAATCAACACAGGCCCCAAAGGGACCACACCCTTTTTTAGCCCACCATCAGCAGAGGCCACCATGAATTGGGACCAGCAGTTGAGATAATGGGCTGGGAACCAGCAGTGACAACAAGCCACCCAGCTCCAGCAAAAGCAACAACTATAACAACCACTGGAGGACACCAGGCCAAATGTGAGTCATGCAACATTAGCCCCCACTTTGAGCATGACCAATTCAAGATTTCCTGGTGGCCAGTGACTCCTCCCATGTGATATTGCCCCACGCCCAACAACTAGTCTCTCACTGCCATCAGTGGGCTGTGCCGAGAATGGCCACTGGCCATCTAGGTCTAGAAAAAAACCCTAGCACAGATACTGGCCAGGTTTTTTTGATCCAGCATCTACTGGGACACAAAAGACTACTGTGCCTCTTGACCAGAGTGCCAGTTGTCAGCACCAGCAGGGGTACTGGAACACCTACTGGTGCCCCTTCCACTGGTGGGCACATCCTTGCAAAGGGTAGCCATGGACTTGGCAGTGGTCCTTCGTGAAGAGTGCTGCAGGCTTCTGGTACATCCTTGAGGTGGTGGACTATGCCACTCACTTCCCCAAGGCCATGCCTCTGAGCAGCAGTAATTGTATGGACCATTGCAGCAGAACATTTAAAAATCTTCACCTAGGTGGGCTTACCCTGAGAAATCCCCATGGGCCAGGGGACACATTTCATGTCCGCACTTTTTCAAGCGGTTTGCAGCCTCCTGAAGATAAAAAGGCTCTGGACAGCTACATATCATCCCCAGATAGATGGACTGGTTGAGCTCTTCAACCAGACACTAAAAAATATAATCCAAAGTTCCCTCCAGAGAACTCTGCCGCTAGGACCAACTCATTCCTCACTTCTTGTTGGCAGTGCAGGAAGTTGACAGGCCCCCCAAAAATTCTCATGTTTCCAACTCCTACGCAGCTCCAAACCATGGGGTTTGCTGGATCACATGTGGGAAACATGGCAGCAGACCCCATCTTGGGCCAAGGGTCTACACAACTATATGGTCCCACTACAGGAACCCTTCACCCAGGCCTGGGCTCTTCTTAGGGAGAACCTCCAAGCAACCCAAAGGGCACAAGCAAGAGGCTATATTCAGGAAACACTTGCATTCTGGGGGATCGAACCCTCTTCCTGCTCCCTCCCAACAAATCTCGGCTGTTGGCAGCATCACTACAATATAATCCACCAGACTGGACCCATCAACTATGAGGTCCACCGGTCAAACCAAAGAAAGAAGTGCCAGGTGTGTCACATTCATCTTCTGAAGCCGTGGCAAGAACAGGAAGGACCCCTATTCCTTTGATCTTGAACTAGGACCCTATGTGTACTGGCAACTGAGCCTAAGACCACCCTGCTCAGGGAAACCATCTTAGAAGAATAGCTGGAGTAGATCAGGTGTCTTATTGAGGCCTTCCTCAGGACTTTTAAGGTTTGCACAGGTAACCCACACAGATCCACCACACAATCTCCACTGATTGAGGAAAGGTCATTCAGGGGATGATCTAACCACTCCCACGCAGGAAGTGATGGAACAAGAAGTCCAAGCCATGTTGGAACTCGGAGTCACTGAGTGATCCTTCAGTTAGTGGCAAGTCCCTATCATGCCCACCCCCAAGCTGGATGGGTCCTGTCAATTCTGTATTGTCTTCCAGAAGGTCAACACGAAATTATGATTCAATGCATACCCGATGCCACTAGTGAAAGCTGCCTTTTCCTTCAAGCTGGAATCCAGCAGGATCTCCCAGAAGCCCTTTGTTAAATTAAGAGTAGTGATATAGTGTGCCTACCATGGGCCATCAAAGAGCTTGTCATCAAGGGTAGACAAGCTCCTTGACAGCCTGAGGTAAGCACAGTGTATCATTATCCTTAATTCAACAAAAGGCTTCTAGCAGATCCTGCTAGAGTCTACCTCGAAGGAAAAGATAGTCTTCACCAGTTCATAGATTTGTGGGGGTGGAGGGAAAGGGGCTGCCGGGAGTGTGGACAGGAGTACGGAGAGTGGTACAAAGTAAAAAGTTTGGGTACCACTGACTCAGGTTGTATTTGGTGAAGGGTGTAGCTACAGGTGGTCCCGGGTGAGCCAGGGCCCACCCACTTTGAAAGCCAGCCCACCCAAACTCTGCTTAACTCTCTGTGGAGCTTCCTCCACTGATGGCTGGCTGCTTGGCTTCTTGAACTTCCTGCTTCCAGCAGAAAGTTCAGGTTGTTCAGTTGGCTCACCCCTGTCAGCCAGAAGATCAGTTCCGGCTATGTCCTTGGTGCTCACCCCTGCCTGTGAACTCTCAGCTGTGTTTGCTCCTCACTCCTGCCCTGCCCTATCCCTGCTGGAGGGCCTGAGGACAGAAACCATTTAGTCGCCCACCCCTAGACACCAGAGAGAGCTAATTCCTTGCTTTGAGCCTTCCTGTGCAGGTGCCACAGTGCAGGGGTACGTCCTTCCTCACTGACTGACAAGGAGGGATGACCTTGCGTCCCTTCAGTTAGTTATCTTCCAATCATCTAGATGAGCTAATTTCAGCAATAGTTACATATCACAGATAATATTTCTTCTATTTCATATTTGAGCTCCTTTAAAAGTCATGAAGGAGTACCATCTGCTTCTGGTGACTTTTGCTGTATAATTTATCAATTATTTCCTAAACCTCCTCTATTGGTTTTAGGACACTTCTCTGATTTGTCACCTAAAACAATGACTTTCCCTCACATTGTCCACAGCAAGGACTGATGCCAAGAAGTCATTTAGCTTCTCTGCCACAGTCTTATGTTCTGCAGCACCTAACTGTCCAATTGCCCCACTGGTTGTGTGGAAGGCTTCCTGCCTTTGATGGATTTTAAACAAATTTTGCTGTTAGCTTTTGTGCCTTTTGCTAATAACTCTTCAAATTCTTTGTTGGCCCCAGCCAGAGTTTACACTCCTTTCTATTTGCCTTAATAGTATTTCCAATTTGTAAGGGAGACCTTTTTGCCTATAGTGACCTCTTTTCCTCTGCAGTATAGCCATAATGTCTTTTTTATATTAATCTTTTTACTTTGGGTGACATGGGGAGGAGAGGAGGATAAACATTTAATTGGATCTTCTAAAATGGTGTTTTTTCAAAGCTTGCACTTGTGTCTGTTCCTTTTGATTTCCATTTAACATTCTCTCTATCTCCCCCCACCCCCATTTTTGTAGCTTCCCTTTTTGAAGTTAAATGGTACTGTAGTGGATTATTTTTGTATTTCCCTCCCCACACGAATGTTAAATTTAATTGCATTATGATTGCTATTACCAAGCAGTGCAGCTACATTCACCTCAAGGACCACCTCCTATGAGCCAAGTACAACAAAATCAAGACTTGCCTCTCCCTGTCTGGGTTCCAGATCCAGCTGTTCCAAGACGCAGTCATTCATTGTGTCTAAAAATATCTCTGCATCTTGCCCTGAGGTGACATGTCAATAGAAGGATAGTTGAAATCTCTCATCATTGAGTATTCTGGGTTTGCAGCCTCTCTGATCTCCCCAAACATTTTGCAATCCGATTGGAGCAGGTGCTATGGTTGCAAAAGGATGCAGGAAGCGGCTGAAGAGAGCAAAGGTCATGCTCCGTTTTGTAACGTAGAGCTTTGCACCACTGGATGCAGAGCACACCATGGTAGGCTGAAGCTCACAGCAGGTTCCCAATGACACATTAGTCAGTGTTCAAACAAAAACAATTTAGTTGTTAAACATAGACCCTCAATCCCTTTATAAAAAGGGCACAGAAAGTCTTTTTTGGACTTTAGGATCAGAACCAGGGGAGCTATGCCAAATTACCAGCCACTGACAGCCCAATCAGCACTACTGTATTTGGGCAAGACCTAAGGCTGTTTAAATGAACTGCATTTCCCTTACAGTGCCGTGTCCCTGATGCAACCCCTCTGCATCACAGACACCTTCTTTTAAACATCCTTTGTGGCCCATGTTCTCTAAATGGCATTCAAATGGCAACATTAACCTGTTTCATTTTTTAAAAATGCCACTTTGCTTTTTCCATTTTACAAAATTAACTTATTGCAACCTAAAGGGGGTGCATCAAAATAGTTCCAAAGGGGTAGCGGTGTTAGTCTAGTTCAGTAAAAACAAACTAAGGAGTCCTGTGGCACTTTTAAAGACTTTTAAAGACAAAGTGGGATTTTCTCCCATGAAAGCTCATGTGATACATAAGTTTGTTAGTCTTCAAAAGAGCCACAGGACTCCTTAGTTTGTTTTGCATTAAAATACAATGCAATCTTAAGGGAAATTGTGAACAAAATCCTCCCCATGCCAAAGGGAAACTTAACAACTCACCTACCTCCATCACACAGACCCGACTCCATGAAACAAATGAGTGGCCGAATACCAGATGATCAAATAAGCCCTTAGGCTATGTCTGCATTAGAGGCTATTAGGCTATGTCTACATTAGGAGGCTATTTTAAGTCGATTTCACAAGGTCGACCTTGTGAAGTCACCTTGGGGTGTGTCTACATAGGTAGACATACCCTGGCCTGGGCTTGGGCCCCACCCCTTTCCCCATCCCAGGGAAGTTGTTCAACCAACACAGAAAATTTTCCCTGAGAAGTTTTCTTTTGGTCAAATGGTCATTTTTACTTCAACAAAATACTTCAGTCAAACATTTTCCATAGCCAGCTCCAGTCATAAACCAGCCAGATCACTCTCCTGAGTTGTTCCTCCAGAAGAGGAGTCCAACAAGTCTTACAGTTGGAGTAGGTGAGTCAACATAACTCCCACTCAAACCCCCCAGCAGAAGCCATGCTGCGGGAGGAACAGGGGAGGAAATGTCTCAGGCATTCCTATTCCACAGCTATTCCTGTCTACCACAAAAAAAAGAGGGACAGCTGAACATAAATGAGGGCAATCCTCAAGCTGCCCAACAGAGAAGACAAAAACAGGAGGTCTAAAGTTCCCACTCAGTTTGGTCCCTGCACGAAGCCCAGCTCAGACTTTGTCTACACCGGGAAGGATTTGTAAATATAGCTACACTGGCAAACCTTCCAATGGAGATGCTGTGTATATCAGAAAAAGAGTTCCTTTGCCAATAAAGCTTATACCATTTTCCTGAACATCTATGCTAAGGTTTTTGCTGGCATAGTTATGTCAGTTAAGGGTGTGACTTTTTTTTCCACAGCCCTGACTGATATTGCTATGCCAACAAAACTTTTAAGTGGAGACCAGGCCTCAGCCACAGAGATGGAGTTGGCCCGCAGACCCCATATTGATGTCAAGCAGCACACTGTACAATTCATGTCTTGTATGGCTGAGCAGCTCTACCATAACCTACAAATTATGAAAAGAAAATCTTGTTTCAGAAAGGGTTTCCTCACATACTTCTGAGCCTTTCCTAAGGCGAGTGGGAAATCATTAGTCAAACTGACTTTAGAAGGCAGCCCAAATCTTTGTGGACTGAGTATGCCTTGGCCTATTTGCCTTTGTTGGATAAATGCTGTATATCTCAAAGCATTCAATAGATTAATCCATCTGACTCACACAGTTTTACTGAAACCAAGAAGACTTTTTACTTGATTTTTAACAGGATTGTTCTGGATCTTATTTATTATAAACTATTATATTTTTCATCTCTTATCTTTCATACAGTACAAATATATCTCTAGAATTATGGCCACCTGACAAACCGCTGAAGTGCTGAAACATATTATTAGGCCAGAGGCTTCATTCACTAGCTAGTGTGAATCAGGAATAACTCTACTGAAGAACAAACCTAGTGTGAAACTGGCCTGAGAGCAAGAACAGGCCTATAATATTTCCAGTTTAATTGTGATGCCCCTCCACTCTGGATCTGCAAATTAGAGTTACAAATAAGCTGATCTTTCCTGTATAAAAGTTAAATGTGGGATATGGGCCATAATTAGAACTATGCATGTCACTAAATATGTAGCAAAACAATAATGGAACGCACCACAGAAAAATTTTTCAGGCAAGGGAAAGATAGTATAGCTTTAGAGTCAAAGAAGGCAGACTAATGACAGAATTCCCATGGTTTCCTGACACATTAAGAAGTGTTAAAGAACAGAATGGGCAAGTAAAGATAAGAGAGACAGCTAGCTGTTGTGCTAGTTTTTAATATTATAGCCAAAGCAGTTAAGATATGTAAACAGTGTGCCGGAGGCTTTAAAAGTTAGGTAGCTAAAATACAGCCCTAACTGACATACCTATGCCAAACCAACCTTTCATCTAGATGAAGCTATGTCAATAGGAGAATGCTATTATCGAATGTTCTTCTACGTAGTGTCTACACTTACAGCGTTATGTCACCATAATTATAGCAACATAGCTATGGCAATACAGTCTCCACAGTGTAGACCTCCCCTGAGATGGGCTCTCACACATAGGACTAATTAAGTCATTGAGAAATGAATGTTGCAACGTCAACTGAACTTAAACCAAAATAGAATTGACAAAGGCAGGGACAGTTAGCACCATGCACACCCCTGTCTCTAGACAGTACAGTGGAATAATGCAAAATGATCTGGGATGTTTGAAAAATAGAGCACAACCAAATTATATGCAGTTTAATATAGCTAAGTGAAAACAATACACCTCGGAACTAAAAATGTAGGCCATACTTACAGAATGGGGGACACTATCCTGGGAAGCAGTGACTTGGTAAAGGATTTGGTGGTCCCAGTGAACGATCAGTGGAACATGAGTTCCCCCTTGGATGTTGTGGCTAAAGGATTAATGCGAGCATTGGATGTACAAATGGGAATCTCAAGTAGTAGTAGAGATCATAGAATCATAGAATCATTGGGTTGGAAGGGACCCCACGAGGTCATCTAGTCCAACCCCCTGCCAAAAAAAGCAGGACCACTCCCATTAGATCATCCCACTCAGGGTTTTGTCCAGCTGGGCCTTGAACACCTCCAGAGATGGAGATTCCACCACCTCCCTAGGCAGCTTATTCCAATGCTTCACCACTCGCCTAGTAAGGCGATTAGTAAGATATTAGTAAGATAGTAAGATATTATTTTACCTCTGTGTTTGGCAGTCGGGTGGCTGCTACTGGAAACCAGTGTCCACTTCCGATGCCCACAATATTGGAAAGGGTTTCAAGAAGAGTCACAAGAATAATTAAAAGATTAGTAAACCTGCCTTCTAGTGATAGACTCAAGAAGTTCAATATACTTAATAAAGAGATTGTTAAGGAGTAACCTGATTATAGTCTATAAGCACTTGTTTGGGAAGCAAATATTTAATAATGGGCTCTTCACTATAGCAGAGAAAAGTATAACATGATCCAATGCCTGGAAAATTTAATCCAGACAAATACAGACCTTAAACAAGGTACAAATTTTTAAAAGTGAAACTGATCAACCATTGGAACAATGAACAAAGGGTTGTAATGCATTCTCTAGAGACTGACAAACTTTCAAACAAGATTCGAGGCTTTGCTGTGAGGATGCTTGCACCCAAGCTACACTCACCTATGCACTCTGACTCAGGTTCCAAACGCACAGATTAACTGTCACTTGATGCCCTCTCATGCCAAGTGTTTCATGAATCTATCAACAGACAGATTTCTGGTTTAGCAAATCATTTTCCAGTGTACTGTATCTACAAATTTTGACATGATACTAGGTGACGCTGAGCAATTTAAACCAGAAACAAACATCAAGCACAATTCAAGTGGTATGAATCCACACAAACTAAAACTAAGCGCCACTGAAAACTGAAACTTCTGTGAGTCGCATGGCTCCAAACAACACTCTTTTATGCTCATATGACACATTACCAAAGATGTCGAAACAACAGAAGTACTGTTATGGTGATAGATAACTGAGTCATTAGAACAGGCTCACATACTTTTTTTTAATTTTAAATAGCATGGACATCTTAACAGAGTGATTGCTTCATGGACTACCTCCCTTACCAGTCATGGTATCAAAGACTACCTCATCTTCTGTTTGCAAGGATGTAACATCCATACATCTTCAGCAACTGCTGCTTGGAAAATAACAGCAGGAAATTATTTATGCATTTTTAGAATAATTTAAGTTTTAGCAGCTGGACAGAAAGAACAGAAAGCAGCACTATAAGACCAGCCAGTCCTCTGTGGACCACCTGCAAAATGTCCCTAGCCCACAGAATGAGAATCTCCACATTACAATATTTCTGGTTCTGTATCAAAGCGCAAATCACAGGAGTGCAAGTGGGAGACTAATCTTTTATTTCCTTACCCAGTCACATGACATTGATTGGGGTTACAAAAGGGTACATAGCAGTTGGTGTCCAATACCATTACAAATATTACAACTGGCCTTTTATGGCCATGTTGCAGGGCCGGCTTTAGGGGCTTTGGCACCCTGAGCTGGTTTTGTGCCACCATCACCTACAGAGTGGAGGGCAGAACCCAGCCTCTGCTCCAGGCCAGCTCACCTCGCCCCCAGTGCAGGGAACAGCCAGCCCAGGGGTGGAGCGGGCCAGTCCAGATGTTGGGCTCCACTCTCTCCCCCCACCCCTGGGCCAGCTGTTCCTCCCTAGGGGCAGGGTGGGCCAGCCCAGAGACAGGACGAGAGAGCGGAGTCCGCCCCATAGGCCGACCTGCACCACCCCTAAGTAACTGACACCCTGAGCCAGGGCATCATTTGCTTATTGGTTGAGCTGACCCTGCCATGTTGGTACAAGATTTCACTTTCACATGAGATATTAGCTTTTCAAGAGCTTCAACTGCATTTTACCTCAGTTGCTCTGATTCTCCCTTTCAGCTAATTGGAGAACTCAACTGTCAGTTTTAAAATGCTACAGTGCTCCAAGATGTACTCAAGCTGGAGGTGAGGAGTGAAGTTAGAAGCAGCATTTTTCTTTTCTAGGACATTCTGGGATTTCAATATTTTCCCCTCCAAAAAGAAAACATTATAAACAAAAATAAAAAATAAAATTTAAATTCAAATTATTTCAGAACAACTGAAACTTTTATTTCAATGTTGAGCTTTTAAAAATTTTCTATTCTACTATGTAACCTTTTTTTAAAAATGAAATGAAAAGTCACGCTGCAATAAAAAATCAGGAGTTTCTGTTCCAAAAAGGTTAAAATACTCCACATTGAAATTCATTCCAATTTTTTATCTAACCAAAAATTTTCTCAAAAGCAAAATGTTTGACTTTGGACGAGTTTTGTGTTTTCCCCATGGAAAAATTTTCTATCAGAAATTTTCTAACTAGCACCAGTCAGAAGCACATAGGGAAATAGGGGGATATATCTATAAGGCTGGATTTCGCTATCCCATTCGCCATACTCCTCTAATTAGCTTCTTATAAGTAAGGGCCACTCAGGCAAATGAGGATTGAAAGGTCAAACCATAAGTAACACATATTTTTAAACTTCAGATATATTACATCTTAAATAGTACTTTCCAACCCTGCTTCCTCTGGCTTTTTATTTGCCTCACATGGCTCTTCTTTCCAGTGATTTCAGTGAAAAACTATTTTATAACTTTAGAAATGCTTCACTCCATTATTCCTTTAATTCTAATTTTCCCTTTTTTCTTTAAAGTCTTAATTCCTTGTCAGCTTCCTTTAATTCTTATGTGGTAGCATACTCCAGGGTGCCTCTGATTATGCTGAACATTTTGGCTAGTTAAAGTCATTTGGCTTCATCTCATGCATCCCAATGCTTAAGATATTTATGATTATTTCATTAGAATGCCAGGATTTTTTTTCCTGTGTGCTATATGAAGATGAATAAGACTCAGTGAGCTAACACAGTGTTAACAATCTCAAAGTACAGCATCAAAACTAAGACTGAATGAGAATTAGTAGCACCACCAGATACCATAAATCATGGTCAAACAGTTATATAGTAAAAAGCAACGGTGAATCTGTTTTTTTTCTTGTCTGGCTTTATGACTGTTAAATCCCTTTGAAGCCATTATATTTTCATTACAGCAGAGCCTGCTGGTACCATCCTCTCTTGCATTTCCTCGAGTTCCTTTTCTACACTCAGGATAAATTTCAAGTCTAAGGTGAGCATCTGACCTTCAAAAAACCCTTAAATTTAGAATCCATGAACCAGGCTGCCTAGCCATTCTTCTTATTTCTAAAGCAGATTAAATACAGTTGAAGAAACTCTACTGGATTCAGAAGCTGGATCTTTTGCAAGAAGGGGTGACACTTTCTCAAAAAGAAAGTCCACACACTAGGACTTTTCAAATGTTCAGTACAAAGGAGCCAAATCTAAAGAGCAGGAAACCATTCTGTACTGTCAGAATAATAGGGAAAAGACAGCCAAGGGGCTTTAGTAGCTGAAATGGTCTTAAATCCAAAGGAAAGATTTGCAATATGATATCAATTGAAGGAAAGGAAATATCCTAACAAGGGTTCCCTTTTTTCAACATGATATAGGATGTGGAACGTATGTTCATTCCTATATTTGTAAAGGAAAGCAAATACCATACAGACAGACAGCTTAAAAAGGGATCAGTATGTTTAAATTAATGGAGAAACCCACCACTCATTTAGGTTATTAGCTCTGGGAGGACAGACTGTGTGTCCAATCTGAGGACTCACACTTAACGCCAAGTCTGTACCAACTCCACGGAAGGCAAACACAATTAGGGCATTCAGCATAAGACAGTAGGAGATCCCCTTTGATGTTGGGATAAAATGAGGATATGCATGGTTTTGTCCAAAATGACAACCATCCCAGGTTTACTAATGGGTATCTAATAGAAAAAGAGAATTTTATGATGCTCATTAATTACCAGACTGTCATGTGCTTCTGGCAGAAAGAAAGTAATCCTCTTCTCCAGATTAGACAGCCACCACAAAGGACTTCAAAGAACTTTCAGTCCCCTCCCCTGAGAGCTGCCTTGCGTAAACCTCACAGTGCTAACCGTGCAAATTAAAAGAAGGGAGCAGCTGACAACCCCTTCCTGTTCAGTGCATAGTGCATTTCTGCTAGCAGTTCAGACAAGAGTTCTTTTTCAACTAACAGATGCACACATTTCCTAAACGTACAAATGCACTCCAAAATACACATTCATCTTTACAAACTGTCTAGTTAACAATGTTTTCCACTCTTATTTTCAAACCCAGAGTTATTTTGCAGTGAGGGATGAGGGGTTTTCTTCTTTGTTTGGTGGTTTGGGGGCTGGTGGTGGGATTTTTTGTTTGTTTGTTTTGTGGCAACAGAAAGATCTCGGTAAGAGCAAGAAAATTCAGGCAAAATATAAATGGAGAAGCAGAGGCACAGTCACATTTTCACTAGATGTGCTTCTGAGAGAGGAACAGCTTTGGGATTCTGGGAGTGGGAGTGGCTACAATGATATCTCAGGTGAAGGTGAGATTAAAGGAATTAAAGAATTAGATAATACAGTTCACTTATAACATAGTGAGTTGCCCAATTTCACACAGCAAGTCATGCAAACTGCTGGATTCATTTCCTTGTTCTGACCCTAAGCTTCATTCACCTTCCCTTACCACCAAATTTCTATAAGCTTTTTTCCATTGGCCAAATTCCATGGATATCAAACCATATAACACATTCTTTCTGATGTTCATCTATTGCTTTCATAGAGATTTGAGAGAGCTATACAACCTGAATTGGCTCTCTGGAGGAAATTACAAATGACATAGGGACTAGTCCTTATGTCCTTATGACTTCAGCTGTTTCCCCCTATGTTCAGAAGAATGCCGTGCACTGCTACAGACTGGAGCTGGCTAGGTAGCAGTTCAGCAGAAAATGATCTGGGGGTAACTAGAAGCTGGGTATGAGTCAACAGTGTGCCCTTATTGCTAAGGAGGCTAACATCATATTGGGCTGCAGTAGTAGAAGCACTCAGGGCCGTCCCAAAGTGGGTGCAGGGCCCTGGGTGAATCGCCCTCTGCAGGGATCCCACTCCCCCCATGGGCACTGGGGGGGCAAGGCCAGCCAGCTCACGCCCTTGTGCCGGCCATCCCATGCCAGGGACCGGGCAAGCCAGCCAAAAGTGGCAGAACAGGAGTGCAGGGTCTGGTTTCTCAAAAAGAAAAACCAAGGAGACATGTGGCACCAAAGACCACCCTGAAGCCAGTGGTTGTCAAACTCTTTTCCTTGGGACCTAGCTCTGGACCTCTCTGCCACGCAGCAACCCTCCACTGAAAAAAAAAAAAAAAAAAAAAGGCCCCCCCCCGGAAAACTAAACAGTGACCATGGGGGGGGGGGGGGGCACGGGATGAGGGGTGGCAATCCCTCATGGGTTTCATCATCTCTGTTGAGGCTTCTATTGCATCTCTGAAATCTGCACATCTAATTTGAGATCACATACATGGAACACACAGAGGGTGATCCCATATGCCATACTCCTATCTCAAATCAGGAAGTATGTCAAGTCTCTAAAATTGCATGTAGTAGCCTAGAGTGTGTGTGTGGGAGCTCCTTGAAAATGGGGGAAGGGGGCAACTGGGTGGAGAAATGAAATGGAAGTGCTCAGACAGGGGAAGGGGAAGAGAGCCAGTGCAAGGCTGGAAAGAAAGGTCCTGGAAGATCCTGTCTGCTGCTGAGCCTGTCCAAGTCTCTTCAGGTCCTGCTCCGTTCTCCACTGCCAAATCCCAGGAACTGAAGCAGCCCCTCTGGTCAGGGCCGGCGCTGGAGATTGTGGCACCCCCTCCCCCCCGCAGCAAAGCGACAGCAGCGCAGATGAGTGACGTCATCAGGGGAGCGCCACGACTCTGTCACCTTTTGGCGCCCCTCAAATGCTGAGGCCCCCTGCAACGCAGGGCCTGCTTACTGCCTAGCACCAGCCCTGCCTCTGCTCTTCATCTGCTCCCTGTGTCTGCATGAGCTTTCATGAACACACAATTGTCCACGGTATTGTGACTGAACGGGTGCTAGCCCTCTCTGCTTGGTCTGGTGATTCCTGGTGGTGTGCATAAGGCAGCAACACAATGGGACTATCCACTCCTCCCTTCAGATTAGGACCTTGTTATAACTTCTCCTTCCAGCAGGTCTATCCCTGAGTTGGATTTTATTCTGTTAGTTCGGCTTTCTAACTGTAGAAAAAAATACCATACTTTGTAACACAGACTCCTACTAGAACAGTTTGCTCTTCTCTTCTCTTTTTAATTATCAGTCAAAAAAATCTCTGGCATTTCTATTAAAATCTACAAGTTATAACTTTTGTTGCAAGCAAGGGAATTCTTAACCCACTGAAAAAAGAGGCAAGTTCTAATTTGCAAAAATAACTGCAATCCCCATCTGCCAGAAATGGTGGAATCGGATTGTGTTCACAAGTTTTTTCATTTCTTCATTGGGTCTATTGATAAAAAAAACACAAAGGTTGCTTGCCAGTGACCTCAGTCCTTTTCATATGAATGAGAGAAGTCCAAAGAGATACTGACTCAGAGAGGAGGCATAGAAGTTGTTCAATGCTGATCTACCGCCTTAAGCAACTTTCACACCAAGCCACTCCTCTGGCCCCACAGTAGAGTGAGCTGGGCTGCCACTTTCAGCCAGCTCACCCACTCCCTGGCATGGGGGGTGGCAGTGGTGCAGCCCCATTGGGCCCCCCAAAGCGCAGGGCCCTGGGTGGCCCTGGAAGCACTGCCCGCTGATCAAGGGAAGTGGTTAATTCCCCTTTAGTCAGCACTGGTGAGGCCACATTAGGATTACTGTGTCCAGTTTTGGGCCATTATGGAGGGGATATGGACAAACTGAAGAGAGTTCCAGCAGAGGGCTACAAAAATGCTGAGGGGGCTGGAGTACATGATTATGAGGAGAGGCTGAGGGAACGAGATTCATTTAGTCTGCAGAAGAGAAGAGTCATGGGGGATTTGACAGTAGCATTTAACTAACTAAAAGATGTTTTCAGGGAGGATAGAGCTAGGCTGTTCTCAGTTGTAGCAGACGACTCTCAAGTCTAGGTTGGATGTTAGGAAAACCTTTTTGACTAGGTGGGTGGTGAAGCTCTTGAATGGGTTACCTAGAAAGATGCTGAAATCTTCATCTTTAGAGGTTTTAAGATGCTGCTTGACAAACCCCTGGCTGGGATGATTTAGTTGGCGTTGGTTCTGCTTTGAACAGGGGGGTTGGACTAAATCAGTGTTTCTCAACCTTTTTGACTTGAGAGCCACAGATATCAGTTTTACAACCCTAAAGGGCTACCAGCAGGTCCCCCCTGAAAAGCAGTCTTCTTTCTCACTGAGCTCCTATTTCCAACTGTAGCAGGAAAACTACAAAGGTCCTGTAGCTCTCTACTTGCCACTGGGGTCCCAAGGCAGTGGATTCCTTTTGCAACCAGGGGGATGGAAAAGCAGTGTTCCCATCCCTCTGACTCCAGCAAGGATACCAGAGCCTATCGACCAAAGCAGCACACTTTGCCGTACTCCCTACTGCAGCCAGGATGAGAGAACGTTGATCTCCCATTCCCTTGGCTGTAGCAAGGAGCCTGCACCACGGAAACATGCTCTACCTGGATCCGTAAGCAGTGGCTTCCTTCTGCAGCCAGCAGGAAGGAAGTTGTGAGCCACTTTAAAAGCCCCCATGGGCCACAGGTTGAGGGCCACTACTCTAGATGATGCCCTGAGGTCCTTCCTACCCTAATCTTCTGTGATTCTATAATATAATCCACTGGTTCCCAGACTTTTTGACTCAAGGTCCACAAATATATTTTTTACAATCCTGAAGGGCCACCAGTCTCCACCAGCAGTCAACCTCATTTCTTCCCCTCTGCAGCCGCCAGAGGAGAGGAGTTCAGCAAGGAGAATCTTCCATCCTCCTAGTTGCAGCAGGGAAAGCATGCACTCTACCGAGGTCCCTAGGCCTAACAGAGTTCTCTGCTCCCTTATAAGGCAATCCCTTTAGACAAAATTCCTGGCTTTTATGGTTGTGAAGAACACCTTGGGTGGGAGTGAGGGGCAGCTGTGAGCCATGCAGCAATGTCTTCCAAAAAACAATGGGCCTGATCCATAGCTGGTTAGGAATCAGTATAGCCCTACTAAAGTCAGTGGAGCTGTGCCAGTTTACACCAGATGGGAATCAACCCGTGTAAGGTCTGAGGCCTTGTTTTTTTGGCTAGGCTTAGGCCTTGTTCTTGGGCTCAGCAGTAACAGTCATATGAGACAGCAGCCATGACCTATACAGCATGTGGTCAAATCATCACATTCCTACTTCAAAACAATGTAATAGGCTGTTGAGAAGGTGATGCTGTTCTGTTGGTTCTTTGCACCACCAGATAAAGAAACAACTTTGTAGATATTTAAAGAAAACTTTGCTCGATGCCCTTCTGTCTGGAAGGGCATAGATTATCAACAGTTGTGCTCCTAAAATCTACACTTCTTCTTGTTTTATCTTTATGGTCTTCTTTCCTATTGTGTCTCTAAATGATTTCTGTCTCATTCTTTAATTGTTCCTGTCTGTTGCATAACTAGGTGCCTTACTTAAATAAATTAAGGTGGTGATACATGATTGGTTAAAGGACCATTTCATAGTGTGCTAGGATTGGTGTTTTATAGTGTTAGTCAAAAATGATTGGTTAAGGTACAGCTAAGTAGGACCCAAGTTTTAACTATATAAACTGGGGTCCAAAAGGAAATTCTTTGGAGCCTAACTCCAGGACACAGCCTCCGATCAGAGCTGCCAGATGTCAACACCCGGTCAACCAAGGTATGCAGAAGCTAGAGTCCCCAGATTATCTAACCCCGACTGGCCATCAGGAGGAGTTTGTCTGCCTTACTGGGAGTGGTGAACATTGTATGTTGTATGTTCTGGCAACTTAAGAAATTGAGAATAAGAACATTACTGTGCAAGACTCCTTCCCAGTACAAGATCCTGCAAACCAGGGGTGCTGCTACACATAAAGACTAGGTGGGGCCCAGGCCCCCATCCATTCCCTACCCCACCCCCGTGGTCCCCCAAGCCCTTACCTAACCCCCCAGTCCCACCACTGTGCCCCATTGCCCCAGGCTGACCCCCTCCCTCGTGCTCTTTTCTCACTGGGCTGGCATGCCTGCCTCCCAACTTCTCCCCCACCAGCTCCCTTAGCTGGCTGCCAGAGAAGAACGTGGCTGCAGCAGAGGCTGAGGCTCCCAGCTGGACCGTGCTCTGAGCATGCTCAGGATGGGAGTTTTAAAAACTCCCAGGCCCAGCCTGGGGCAGTTCCCTACTGGTCAGAAGACTCTAGCTTTCGGCCAGGTAGAGGCCATGGCTGCTGGCTGCACAGGCAGTGTTTCCTGGGTGGGGGAGCAACGGTGCGTCCCCGTGCAGTTTACAGGTGCACTGCTCAGGGGCTGGCCCTGAGTTTCAGAGGGGCTGACATCCCTAGAGCCCCATGCTATCAACAGCTCTGCTGCAAACCTGCAGAGAATTATACCCAGAGTGCTATAGATTGGGAATGGGTGGGTACTTCAATTAACCTGTTACACCTGGAGCCCTACGGTCTGGGAATGGGTGACTCTGAGCCTTAAGCTGTGACTTGGGGAAGGGTAGGTGCCTTTCACCCCTGGAGCCCTACAGATTGGAAGAGGATGGGGGTGCCTTAACAGGGTTATGCCTTGAGCCCTACAGATTTGGGTAAAGGTTGGATGCCCTATAACATCCAATGACTCTGGGAAGTTTGTTAACTGCCCATCTCAAGTCTATGGAATGTTAACACTGGACCTTAAAGATGCTACTTTAAATGTCACCAAGGAGAAACATTTCACTGAAGGAGATTTCTGGAGAGAAAAAGCCAGCTATCATGTTTACCCTACTATTCCAAACTGCCTTCCTCACCTCCAGTGGCGCCCAACTGTCCTTACTCAGACACCAGAACATCTACCCACCACTTGGCAACTTACCCAATCAGTCCAAAAATCTAAACTGCATTGAAAATTAAAGAACGGGAACCATATAAAATAAATAAAATATAAGATTGAAATGAACACAAGTTTCTTGTACCAAGTGTATCATTCATGAATCATGCTGAAATTCATTAAAACTTGATTTAAAAAACCCCCCAAAACACAAACAAACAAACAAAAAAAAAGCAAAACCATAAATGAAGCTGTCACAAAATGTCAAGTGTGCTATTCTGAATCTCCATGGAATATAGGAACATGGATGCAGAACTTAGTAAATCATTGCCAAGACATAGAGTCTTGAAGAGTAGCCATATTAAAATGACTTGACTATCAAGCAATGCATTTATCAACTGGTTTACCTTTACACCTTTTGAGGTTCTGAGATGTTTAATTTCTTCAGTGGATAAGATATTTGCAACCTCAAGTATTAGAAGACAAATAAAAAGGGAAATAAGGACAACCCAGGCAATTACACACCAGTAATTTTAACCTCTGTACCAGGAAAAATAATGGAGAAAATAATTCAGGAATCCATCGGCAAGCCTCTAGAAGAGAATAAGGTGCTAAGTGACAGACAGCATGGATTTGTCAAGAACAAATCATGTCAAACCAACCTAATAGCTTTCTATGATGAGGTAACAAGGCTTATGGATAGAAAGGAACCTGTAGATGTAGTATATCTAGACTTTAATAAGGCTTTTGATATAGTCTTGCATCACCTTCTCATTAACAAACTAGAGAAGTACAACCTGGGTGGAGCTACAATTAGATGGGTGCAGAGAGTAGTCATCAATGGTTCACAGTCATGCTGGAAGGGCATAATGAGCTGGGTACTGCAGGGAACAGTTCTGTTCAATATTTTCATCAAGGATCTAAATGATGGCATACAAAGTACACTTATAAAGTCTGCAGATGACACCAAGTTGAGAGGGGTTGCAAGTGCTTTGGAGAACAGGATCACAATTCAAAATGATTTGGACAAACTGATGAAATGGTCTGAGGTAAACCGAATGAAATCCAATAAAGACAAATGTGAAGTACTCCACTTAAGAAAGAGCCATCCACTGCATACATACAAAATGGGCAATGGCTGCCTCACAAAGAGTACTGCGGAAAGGGATCTGGGTGTCACAGTGGACCACAAGGTAACTAAGAGTCAACAGTGTTACACTGTTCCAAAAAAAACCCAAACATCATTCTGGGATGTATTACCAGGTATATTATCAGTAAGACACACGTTGTAATTTTTCTGCTGTAGTCTGTGCTGATTAGGCCTCAACTGGAGTATTGTGTACAGTTTTGAGCACCTCATTTCAGGAAAGATGTGGACAAATTGTAGAAAGTCCAGAGAAAAGCAACAGGAATGGTTAGAGGTCTGGAACACTTGACTTATAAGGGAAGAGTGAGAGAACAGGGTTTGTTTAGTCTGGAAAAGAGGAGACATGATAAGTGTTTTCAACTACCTAAAAGAGTGTCATGAGGAGGAGGGAGGAAAATTGTTGTCCTTAACCACCAATGATAGAACAAGAAGCGATGGGCTTAAATTACGGCAAGGGAGGTTTAGGTGGGACATGAGGAAAAAATTTGTAACTGTTAGAGTGACTAACCATTGGAATAAGTTGCCTGGGTAGATTGTGGAATCTCTACCACTGGCAGTTTTAAAGAGCAGGTTAGACAAACACCTGTCAGGGATGGCTTAAGAGGGTACTCGGTCCTGCCATGGGTGCAGGGTACTAGACTCAATGACCTCTCGTGGTCTCTTCTAGTTTCTATGATTCTATGAAGAATGATGCTATTTGGGGTCCAAATTTTTCACATATGGCTGCCTGAAATGAAGCACCTTCATAAAACTAGTAGGTTAGAGATGACTTCAGTGGAACCATGGGTGCCTAGAACCTTTGAAAATCAGTCTACCTCATATGGATTTAGCAGCCCACTTTTAAACAGTTTTGAAATGTTGGCCTAAATTCTTTTAGCCTGAAGGGCTCTAGGTTTGTCGTTAAAATAAACTAGAAACACTGTACATCAATATATGATGACGAAGATGGTACACAGGAATATTTTGAAGCTTTCCAACACAAAGCAAAAAAGCAAATGGGGGCACCCCCTTGAGCTGTGTGGGGCTCTAAGCAGTTGCTTAATCTGCTTTTGTCTATCATCTGCCCTGCCTGATGGCTACTTTCCTGTAACGCTTCCTTCATAAAGCTAATAAGAAACAAAGATGCCTTCCTCTTTCACCATTATCCTTCTGTCTAATCCAACTTCAGGTTCATTTGCACTTCCAAGACTTTTCCAGGTCTTGCATTTCTAGCAAATGACAGTAAATCTGAAGGTGCCAATGACTATCTCACTATTCTAAAAGATGATCCCTCACTCTCTCAGGCATTGAGAGACGGACCTCTCCTTGCCTACAGACAGCCACCCAATGTTAAACAGATACTCACTAGCAACTACAGATCTAACAACAGAAACACTGAAGCAGGCACACACCCCTGCAACAAACCACGCTGCCAAGTCTGCCCACATACCTGCACAAAACATACCATCATAGGTCCTAATCAAGCCTGCTACTCCACCAAAGGCTCATTTACCTGCTCATCTACTAGTGTGATTTATGCCATCATGTGCCAGAAATGCCCCAATACCTTATACATAGGACAAACAGGTATTGGGGCATTTCTGGCACATGATGACATAGAATAAATGAACATAGAGCTGATATCAGAAATCACAAAACAGAAAAAAAAAAAACAGTTGCTGAGCACTTCCATCTTTCTAATCACTCGATAAATGATTTGTTAATGACTGTCATCAGAGATGTGACTGGGACATCAAGACTTCAGAGGGAAACAGCTAAACTTAAATTAATATGCAATTAAATTCTGTGAAAGCAGGATTGAATTGGGACTATGGCTTCTTTTCCCATTACAAAAGGTAAGTTGATTTCAGGCTTCCCAGGGTTTGAACCTAACAACTGCTCTGATTTGCTGTTACTGTATGACCTGATCCTGTGTTTTACACCCCCTTGCATTTATTTTCATTCCATTCTGTAAGTTCACCCATCTTCAAAGCATCTGACGAAGTGGGATTTTCTCCCATGAAAGCTCATGCGAAAAATAAACCTGTTAGTTTTTAAGTGCCACACAACTCCTTGTTCTTTTATCTCACTATAGTAGCTCCCTATAGCAGCCTAGCTCTTCATTTTCCTACAAGCCTGCTTTCCTCTCACTTAGCAGGTAATTACCTTAGAAAGTAATCCTTTCATCAGAACTGCTGTCTGTTTGCCCAAAGCAATCCTGGTTGTTTATTACTGAGAATGTTCATCCTACGGGTGTTTTGAATATGATGGCATCTTTATCTTCAACTAGAAAATCATTCTTGGCACGGGCTCTGGTGAAATGGATTTGGGGATTATAGTTTGCAGCTTGTTTTTGGTGGTGTTAGCAATAACCTAAAGCCTCTGAGAGATGAATGGCAATAGCATAGTACCCTCTGCGCCAGGGAGCTATCCCAGCACCTGGCCTCTCTGGAGAGCCTTCCCCATATGTTGTGAGGTCCTTGGACTCACAACTCCTTCCTCTTGTTAAAAGATTCTACAGCCCTTCTTCATGGAGCTATGCTGTGATTCAAGCAGGCTTTCCCAATTTATCCATATTCAGGTTCTAGCCTTGTTCCACAGAGCCTTCCTTGGTCCTGACTTGATTCTTCTCTGCAATTCTCCTTTCTAAGCTGTTTTCCCTCTTTGTCCTTCTAGGTATTACCAAAGGACTGGGTTTTATCATGTGCAGGAAATAGCTACCTGATTAATACCTTGCCCCATTCCCCAGCTTGCCTGCTGTTCCCTTAACACTTGTTACCCTAAAGGGGTCATGTAATGGAACAGGGTTGGCTGGCCCAAAGCCTATTATCTGTTAAAGATCATCCTGCTTCAGCTAGATTCATTTGAACTCAAACTTCAACAAACTCTAGTGCTCGTGACCGTTTGGGAAACCAGAATGGAAAGGTTACACAACTTATATAATCACACTGATCAGGGATCATGGCAATATTGTGTACTTGTTTTCATGAAGATGAAGGCACCCGTAAATAGCCTAACACATAGGAATATCAGTAACATCTGATGGAACATTTCCATGTGAAACACTGTGAGGTACAGTGACCAAGGGGCCAGGCCCTCATTATTCTTATAATTTTCTTGGTTGTTTTTCATCAACTATTCCAAAATGTGGCACAAATGATGTCTGCTCCTAAAGTTTGTTGTTTTCATGCAAATGGCTTTATGCACAAAATGATGCTCAGATGTAACATGCATACTTTTAAAATATTGTAATCATCATATTACATTTTAAAAGACAATTTAAACCTTGAATCAAAGTGCAATCAACAGTCTTGTGAATGTTGGGCAGCTCATCAAAACATCCAAGAAGATAATGCATACTCACAAACATTACAGAGTGCAGTTTAATTAACACTAAGATTTTATTCATCTAATGGAAAGTGGCCTAGGGCATGTAATGAAGTACCAATTTATTGCAATTTATTTTAATAGTTGTCTTCCCAAGGGTGAATAGATGCACGACTGATTTCTTCAGTACTAATATTTCACCAGTTAGAAAGCTGAGATGATGCTAAACATTTACAATCAAGCCCAAAATCCAGTCTGACTAGGAATTCAAGCAGATCTTATGTTGTAGGTCCTGTATCCATCATTTGTAGAACCATATTAAGCATTACCAGGGCCTGACACACTAACACAGCTCAGAACATCTGTACAAGAGATTTTTCCTGGCAAAAGTGTTGTGTCAGCCACATTGGCCTATCTACACTCTCCAAGCTGCACAACTGTTTTTGCATCTGTGAGTTCTGAGAAAATCTGGGCAGCTATTCCATACTGCCTGAGCCAACAGTATAAGGTCCAGAAGAAAGCACCTTTTACATACTACAGTACTTTTTAAAATATCCTTCTACACCTAGTTCTGAGAAGTGGGGAAACTGGCTAAACCAGTTACACAGAAACAGTTAAGAGGTCTTGTCTGTGCTGCAGAAGAACTATGCTAGAAGTTAATCTCACGGAGAGTCTAAACAAGGGTTGAAACCATATGGGTTGCAATTTTCAAAGCTGTTTAAGGGAGCTAGAAGCCCAGCTCCCACTGAAATTCCAAGGGAGGTGGGCTCCAGGTTGCATTTGGATATAAAACACGTGTTTAAGTGAAATTATGTTACCAACTTAACTTAATAAAAGCCTGTTGTGTAAATGGGCTCATACCAAGAGATCTTCATAAAATGGCAGGAAAGAATAAATGCGATCGTCAAGCGACGACAGATATTTCTCACAGCGGAAATGGGTCTCTGGCTCACTTCATTGTTTATAAAAAGAGGATTGGTACTACAGCTGTTTATTAAGAAGCAGTGCTTGGGCAATATAAAAGAAAAACTGAGCCATAGGTGCAGACCGCATGGGTGTTTTCATAAAACCCCAACGCACCCAGCTGCCATTTCCAAACACTTGCCAAGCTCTCAAGCATTTCAACAAGTATGTCAAACCTTGGCATTCACACAACATTATACAAAAACACTCTATATTCATGGCAGGGCCACGTCGGAGAGTGAATGGCACAGATTCCAAACACTGGAGAATGGCCATTGCAGATAAGGAGCACTCCGTGTGTCCGTACATACAAGGATAGATCAAGATAATAAGAAAAAGGAAGAAGAGTTTCTAGTTATTGCCAGGACCATAGTCAAGCTCTCTCCCCTCCCTCATAAAAAAATCCAAAAACATACTTTCAAGAAATATTTTTCCTCATTACATACATAATTATTGCCCTTTCTGGTTTCTGGTGCCCTTAAGACTCATCCAAGTACAGAGAGTGTTTATACTCTGAATATAATCCCCATGTTAACGTAAAATTGAAAGTGCAGTTTTAAAAAAAGGCAGCAGAATAGCTGTTAAGGAGATCCATCTTTCTAATGATCCTCTTGGGGGTCAGAACAACTAATCTGTTCTTAGGACAGTAAAGATTAATATTAAACACACTCAGCAGCAGCTCTGGGAAACAGACAAAGTAAATCAAAAGGCTCTCCTTCTAAGTGATACCACACACAAATCCCTCTGGCTCCTAGTCCAGAAGGTTGGCTACTTACATGAATTTTGGCACTGGAAAAGTGACCCAAGAAGGTTTCCTGGAAAGGTAATAGCTCATTTTGGTATCCCTCACTTTCTCTGGCAAGCTACTCTTAGTTTTCTTGTTTTACATTTCAAAAGGAACAAAAAAGGTAAAAATGCAAGAACATTTTGGCAGCAAGATCAGAAAAGTAACAATTACAGCCTGCGCAGTCTGCAATATTACAGTGAAAGAGCTTAGAATAGAAACACGGGAATGGTCCATCAAATGGTGAATGAGTAGAGCAACTATAAAAACAACTAGAAAACAAGTCTACCATTTAACCTTCCGCTTGAAACCTCATGATGAATATCATAAAGAAATAATTAGATATGGAGAACACACACTTAGAATCAAAAGCCTTTCTTGTGCCTCTAACACTCCATGAAAAGATGTTATATCAAGCTTCAGTTCTGTGAATGTGGACTGGATCAACTAAAAGAACCGTGTAAGTAGCAGTTGAGCTGTTCCATGTCGATACCTGACTGCCTTCTCTTCTTCTATGCTGCAGTAAACATATTTCAAAAAGCCAAATATGTGGGACAACAGAAAAAACAAACAAACCAAAACTCTGGCTCCAGAGCCATATGTGAGCCTCCAGTCTGTCCTTTTGCTGGCTATAACTTGTTTATTAAATGATTTCCTGGGAAGGCCACTTGCTAATAAGCAGCAGGAAAGTAGTACATGCAACAGACATTAGATTCCTTTGAGTTTGGACTGGGAATGGGGGTGGAAGTTATTAGGACTGATTCTTTTCACTCGGGAAATGAGAGACTAGACAAAAGGATCAATCGCTCAACTGGAAAGGCATTAAATCAACCAGAAACCTGCAAGAAGAGGACCAAGCAGATGTAAAAAGTGAAGATTGATAGTACTCCATTTATGGCATAAAGAAACACAGATTTCAAGATCTATTGCATTTCAAAATAAAAACTTTATGAACCAGAACACCCTGAGCTAGTTCAGATGTTTAACTGAACTGCAATAAGATGATGAGCCATGGTGCAATAAAACAGGCTCTAAACTTTAGATTATATTTTAAATTACATGTACCTTTAAAGCCAAATGTCTATATAATGACCCTGTATTACAGAGGCTGGGATAACAAGGGGTTTTTTAGTTTTGTTTTTTTGTTTTTGTTTTTGTTTTTTAAGTCCTGTACTTTAGAATGGACTATAGTTAGGAAACTTTAATGTTTCAGGGTTTTGCAGTTTAAATTATGCTGTAAAAGTATGTGGCAAACAAATACATACGACAGTGCAGTGTAACATTTTTGGGTCTGTAAACCACTAATCCAGTGCAGTTTTTATGTCTAAGAATGAAACAAATTACTGTTTTCTTGACTTTTCTCTCTTTGAGTAATAGATGTTTTGATCCTTAAGAAACTTTTTAGAAAGCTGTCAGTAATTTAGGGTTTCTCTTCCTTCAACGAAGCTGAGCTGATTCTGACCCAGCCATCTGTCTAATGAGGTAACAAAGAGTACCATAACTGGGGATTTGAGAACGGGAACTGCACGCAGGACTGTCTCCTGAGTTTGGTCATTTAGGAGCAGAACAGTGCAACCTGCTGCTCAGAAAGAAAAGGAATTTTGGTACAAAATGGTATCAAAACAGAGCAAGGAGAGAAAGGTGGAGGAAAGAATAGTTTTGGTAGGTTTACTAAAATCTAAGTTTGGCACAGTGGCTTTGACTTACAAATTCCCCAAACAGGATTTAAACTCAAATTACCATTACTATTATGATTTTTACTTAGGATATGATTCTGCGTAACAGAAGTTGTGCAACCTCTCAGCTACTGTAGATAGCCCTGGCTGAGTCCAATGAAAAATATTCATAGTGTCTCCCTTACTTTTTTGTGACTATGTTAGACATTTAAGAATTTTAACCTATCAGGATCTGCCGCTCTCTGAGGAGAAAAAGATCAGACATTATTTACTGTAACCTTGTGCTAGACTGTGATTTCTGAGTGCATGATTAATTGGTGTATAGTAGGATGATAGATACACTAAAAAATTAAGGAAAACATCCACTTCTGTCTAGGCCAGGGGTGGCCAAACTTAAGGAACTCAAGAGCCACACGAGTTGATTATTAAACCTTCAAGAGCCGCACTGATGCATATAGCCATATACTTTTGCCGACTAAAGTGATTTGCAGACGGTCTTCCACGAGCCACGCTTTTGCATTCAAGAGCCACATGCGGCTCCCGAGCCACAGTTTGGCCACGCCTGGTCTAAGCCATCTTTTTGTTTGCTTTGATCATGCCCTCTTCACAGTCCCAGAATTGCCCTGTATTGCACTGGCTAGTACAGAGGTCTGCAACCTGTGGCTCTAGAGCTACATGCAGCTCTTTGGCTGCCCCCTTCTGGCTCCAAACTCCAGGCTCCCACTGCCACCAGGGGACCCTATGCACAGCCTGTGCCAGGCTCCAGACTCCCCCTGCCACTGGGGGACGCTGCAGGGTGCCCACTCCTGGTGCTGTCCTCACTCCCCCCCACCAGGGGAGCCTACAGCAGGTGCCCCAGCCCAGCTCCCAGCTCCCCACACCAGAAGGCTACACCCATTGTGACTCTCAAAACACTTGGTCATTGAAGGAGTTTTTAAAAATGGCTCGTTACTTTTTGGGTTGCTGACCCCTGGGCTAGTAGATCATTCCTCTGCGGACCATTCTACCCAAGGGAAATGATCAGAGTGCAGAATGGCCAGAAGTTAGGCCCCTAGCCTGTCCAGACAGAGAAGGGTGCAAATTGTGTACAAAAGACGACACCTGTTTTATATTATATAGGGGTTTCTCCAGTGATGGATTTCCCATTAGGCACTGTAGGCAAGTGCCTAGGGCCTATGAAATTCTTAGGGCCTATGAAGGAGGGAAAAAATTAAAAAAGCAGGAAAAATCACATGGTTTAGCATTAGAATAGTTTGAAGTGCATCACGTCAATTGACATAATTCAACTGGCAATTACCCCTCTTTTTGCACATTTCAGAGTGAAAGTGCCTAAGGCCTACAAACACCAAAATCCGGCCCTGGGTTTCTCCTATGTTACAGGTACACCAAGCATTGTGGATTAAAGAGAACTAAATTTAAACTCATGATCTGGACGCAACTCCAATATAAAAAGCAAGATTATATGACAGCACCACCATATAGATTTGAGAGATTAGAAATCAATTTGGGGCTAGACCTACAATATGGACATGCTTCTGGGGACATTGAATTCTTTTCTGCAAGATTGACTTGTCCTGAAATCAGCTGACTTCTCCCAGATCTGACAATGTTGTTTGGAGAGGTGGGAAACAGACGGTGCCATAGTGCCTGACCTCTTTGCTAGCTGATTTATGAAATGACATTGGCAATGGATCTCAAAGCTGTTTTCCAACTGTCCTGGTGCAGAGATAAACTGTCAGAATGGTAAATGTCAGCAACAACTGGGGGCTTGTCTACACAAGGAAATTTACAGGCAGAATTATACCAGTATAATTCTACCACTATAGCTCCATGTGTGGTCACTTTTACCCTGGAATTAGAATATGCACGTGGGCATTTTAGTGGTATAACTAGAGCCATATATTATGGTTCTGCTTGTAAATGCCCCACGTAAACAAGCCATGAAGGAAAAAGGAAGGAGACAGACTTTGGAAACACAGGGAATTCCTCACCCACTTTAGAGATCAAAACAAACTCACAGAGATGGCGTCACAAAGAACCACAACTGTGCTGGTGAAAAGCTAAAAATTAAATGTGATAATGTTACCCATAGCCACTTCTAAATGCCATTTACTTTCCCTATATTCCCTCCCAAAGCCTTACTGGGCAAGACACTAGAATTTAAAATAGAAACTCTTTTTTTTTTTTTAAATAAAAGAGCCTCATGCTTATGCTCAGCTATCAATTCTGCAATCGAAACTCTGCCAACACAGTCACTTTGTCCTCATTAATGACTTTAACTCAACCCACAACAACCACCTGGAAAATCAGAGATCCATTAAAGTGGGTCAGCTGTTAATCAAGGCAGAAGACAAACCCTGCCTGTCATTTCCAGCAGGGTTCACATTTCATTTCTGAACAGCACATTGACCCTCTTGCTCTTCTCTTGTCGGCATTTCCATGGGCTTTCAGATGGTTACCTTCAGACTTAGCACCGTCTGTTTTCTACCTCCACCATTTTGTTCATTTGACTGTCACTGCAGTTCTACTGGCAACTGTGCAACTATAACATGGTTATGCTTTCCCTTTAGCTCCAGTTCACAACAGAACTTGCATGCACTGGATTATTATTTAAACTTTGATGGTGTTTGTCTCCATATGACACACAGAGCTCAAGTGGAATCTCACTTTGCTTTCATTTACATAGGTGTGAATGAAATCGGAATCAAGCCAGCACCCAAATGAGCATACAGATTACATGATAACAGAGATCAGACAGACTCACTCCAGGAGATACACAGAACAGAGATAGCTCAGAATTAAAAGTAAATATAACCTGGGTTTGCAGGCAGGAAATAAGCATATGTGGAGCTTATAGGAGCAATGGGATTTCATTCGATATAGGATGGCTTGGTGCAACATTTAGAATAAAACCTTTAAAGCACAACCCTAATTGCATCTTTAGTCATTTTACATGGTTAAATATTTCTCTCTTTTTTGGAGCCCCTAAAACCGTTCTCCTTCCCTTCCTTCCCCTTCCAAAAAAAGCCATGGTGCCTGCAGAGAATGCATGGGCAGGATGTTCTGGAGTCACTCAGCACTGCTTCTGGGCCAGGAAGAGGGAGGCTTTTGAGAAAAACATTAGCCACTCTCCTCCCAAGACAGAGAGCAGGGGTTAAAGTAAGCTGGAATGCCCCCGAACTGCCCACAGATCTGACGAGCCAGAATTCTGGGGCCTAGATTCCAGAATCTAGAAAAATCAGGCCCACACTTGCAGGAAGGGGTCCCAGACAGTGCAGGAAGGGGGGCCCAGAGATTAGGAAGGTCCCAGGGCCCCTCAAATTATACTTTAAGCACTGAAAGAAACTGAGTAGATTTCTCTGACAGCTGTCTCCCAAGTAATGATGTAGACTCGAGCAAGGCCAAGAACTGATCTTGGACCACATAGTTAGAGCACTTATGGTAGATTCTCCTTACCAGTCACAGGTAGCTTTTATTAGTATGATATTGTTTCTCATTCTCTCTGGGGCCTGGACTTTCTTTTCCAGTAAATTAAAGTTACCTGATCTCAAAATAGTGCAGATTGATTTGCTGCAGAGATAACAAAGAATGTGCAGATGTTACTTTTGCATAAGCCCCCATAAAAATAATGGGATATTTTTCCAGATACAAGTTACATGTTGCTCTCAAAGCACCATGGTGTCCAGCATTACAAAAGTGCAAGCCAAGCTTCAAGAAAATCAGCCCACCTTCATGAATTAAAACTTGAACATTACTGTTACATGAAAAGCAGATCATTTAAGCACATTTCAGATTTTTTCCAGTTCTTCTGTACATTTAATTTTGCATGTTATTTGCTGGAACTGATTGCCATGAGTTGAGTGCTAAATTATAGCAAAGCAGTCGCTCTCAATATCTTTCTGTATGAATCTGTGCCATACTTAGCATTCTAACTTTCATAAACAGAAGAAAGTGTAAAATATTCCTCAAATAATTTCTCATAATCTTTTGTTTATTTTTGAATAGCTCTGGATAATCCAGAAGTCACCAGCGATCACACTACAATGGAACCAGATTTGTATGCTTTCCATGCATGTGTTCTGTCAGCTGAGTTTAAAAGCTTCTCTGCTAACTCATCCAGAGGCTTTTTAAATGATCTATTGTCCTACTTTTTCAAACAGGGAGACTTTTCATTGCCAACAGTGGACCCATCTATATTCCACCTATGAAATGTTCTCCCATCATTTGAAATTTTGATAATCCTACTTTTCAGGTCTAAAAAGTTGCTTCCTTCCTAATGTGCTTGATATAAATAATTTTGAAGAAAATCCTGAACTATTTACTCAGGCAAAATTCCACTGATTTTCATAAGAGTCTTGTCTGAACAGGGACTTCAAGACTTGGCACATTATCAATCCCAGCAAATGGCAGGCGAGAGTTGATGCCTAACGCATGTTCTGGGAAGGAAACGACTTGGCTCAGGGTCCTTATTTAAAACAACACATATTGTATAGCTTAAATTCTTTAAGAAGTTAAAAGAACAAAGCTTATGTAGCCTCTAAACAGCCGGATCAAAGTTCACATTTAGTGCAAATACACTTTACGTACCTCAGCATATCTAGTCATCCAGTGATGTGTATAAAAAGACCTTGAAGTGAAATCAAATCTTGTTTATATATAGATGTCTAGACTGAGCAATATAGTACATCTTTTCATGCATTAGTGAGCACAGCAAAACCCGCACATGTCACATGATCACTGTAAAGACTTGCAGAAAGAGATGGTTACTTCCTGGACTGAACAAGGAACGCTATTAGAATAGGGAAATCAGTATTATAACTAAAGCTGCTCTGCCTCTGCTTCACTGTTGAATTCCTCTGCCCCATCTTGCCTGGAGTTGTGCAAACAAGTTAAATAAAAAAGCACATGTCCTCAAGAGCAAGAAGTGGAGCACAGTGACAAGATAAGAGGATTGCGTACCCAGCTGCTATGGACTGTTAATGAGCAGACATGAAACATATGCATTGGCCAACAGCACAGATTTTGTTTACATCATATCAGTTAGAATTTTTAAAAATGATTTTAACACCCACCCCTCTGTCTAACAAACCTAATGAATTGCATGTGGCTTGAACGTCCAACTAAATCATATGGTTTGCTTTAGTTAAGGTTGCAACATTCTAGTATAGGAAGGTCTGTTGTAAACCAGCGTAACAGAAAGGGTGTTAATTCATTGGCTGTTTGTATGGTGGGCTATTCAAAGCAGTTGTTATCATATTGGTCTCAGGATATTAGAGAGACAAAGTGGGTGAGGTAAAATCTTTTACTGGGCTGAGTTTGGTTGGTGAAAGAGATGCGCTTCTGAGCCACAGAGATCTCTTCTATGGGCTGGGAGTATCATTGCCAGACCTGAAGAAGAGTTCTGTGTGGCTCTAAAACTTCTCTCTCTTTCACCAAGAGATGTCGATCTAATAAAAGATGTTACCTCACCCAACTGGTCTTTCATACGTGATGTTGTAAATTAAGTAATGGGAAAAATCCTTTGCAGACCATAGACTACTACCTTCTGAAACTGCTGCATGGAAGACAGTCCTTTTAAATGGAGAAGAAGGTCATGCAAGTGACGATATTTCAATAGGCACAGTGCTGCAGCCTTAAAACTCCATCTGCCCTATAAGGTATTTCCTACTTGGCACAGTGAATTCTACAGACACGCCTTTCCTGTATTACAAGAGGAATTTTAACAGTTGAAGACCGTAGCACATTAATTTTAAGTGTTCTGTTATACTGTCTGTTCAGAATACTATGTAACATTTTCAGGAAATAAGCTATAGAGATGAGCAGAAACAGCTTTACAAAACACTGTTTGCTGGGTTTTGCCAAACCAAAACTAGAGGTCCAAGGCAGATCTCTTAACACAAACTCTAAAGACTAGTTTGAACTCCCAGATGGAAAGATTTTCTGCTTTCTTTTATGATTTTTTCAACATATTAATATTTTGTTAGGCACTCTATTCCTTTAAGAAGAGACTTTGCTGCCTGCAACTGGATGTGAGGTTTTTGTCTGAGTCATTCTCTAATTACAGGAATCTGCTGGGTAACAATAACCATAAGGAAAAATATCTAGGTCCCAATTAGGCCTCATCTCTTTTGGAACTGGCTAATTTCCACAATTTTATTCCCACTTCCATGATCAAGAATGATTTTATTAAAGCTGTTCATAGTACAGATGTTCATGTGATCATCTTGTGATGGTCTCTTCTGCCTTACAAAAGATTGCTACTCTCTCTAATTCTTTCAATGGCTTTGAAGGCAGGATGCGCTTAGTTAAAGATGATTGCCACTACCTTGCAGGTGAAAATGAATCTGGCTCTACTAAAGATGGCTCTCATTACTTGCAATATGTATCTAGATAAGCTGAGATCACTCCACAGTCACCCTTGCTCTTTACAAGTTAAAACATTGCATTCTTCTTCCTTGCCTCACTGAAACCTCTGGAGGAAAGAGAAGGGAGGAAGAAAATTAACTAGAAGAGTGACAGACAGGCAAAAAGGAAAAAGAGGCAGAGTCAGAAGGCCTTTGTTATGGAGGCTGATAATTCTACTTAGTATGGAGTGACAAATCGATACCAAGGTGATAAACTCCTTACAGAAGAAGTAGGAAATTTAGAGACAATCTGACAGTTTGAATGTTCCTGGTATGTTGAGACCACTGCCTGTCATGGTGAGCAGGATTGCCTCATTGTTCGCTTGTGATCCCTGTGCATCTGCAGACACCTGCTGTCTCCTATCTCAGACTGTAAGCAGCTGGGGCACCTTTTTGTTCTGTAAAAACAATGAGAGTCCTGTGGCACCTTAGACTATGGCTATACTAGCAAATTAGTCCAGATTAAGGAGGCTTAATCCAGACGAATTTGGTCCCTGTCTACACTAGGCTTTGCCTAGTTCAAACTACAGTAAGTTTGAACTAAGCGCTTAGTTCAAACTAGCGCGACATAGCCATGTTAGTTACAACTAAATATATTTGAACTAAGCGGTTAGTTCAAGCTAGCTGTGTTTTTTAGTTCAAACTATCTTTTAGTTCAAACTAGCCTCGCTTTTTTAGTTTGAACTACAAAGTTAGTTCAAACTAAAAACCATGACTAGTTCGAACTAAAAAGCCACAGTTAGTTTGAACTAACCTGGAACTGCTTAGTTCGGACTAAGCAAGCCCAGACTAAGCTTTCTAATGTAGATGTAGCCTTAAAGACTAACAGATTTCTTCGGCCATAAACTTTCATGGCCTCCAACCCACTTTGTCAGCTACGTTAACTGGAAACTACAGTTGAGAGGTATATATGCACATCAGGATAGAGGAGGGCAACCATTAGCATGAGGTTCGTAGATTTCCATTTCACGCCGCTAAATTCACTGCCTTACATGGTGAACGTTTCCAGAGGAGTAGCCGTGTTAGTCTGTGTACAGCATTGTTTTTGTCGGTCTTTAAAAGTGCCACTAGACTCCTTCTTTGAAGGCCAACAAATTTATAAATAAATATTTATAAAACAAATATATATCTATATCTATATTTGTTGGTCTTCAAAAGTGCCACTAGACTCCTTGTTTGTTTTATTAATAAATATACTATCATAGAACTGAAAGGCTGAAAGGGACCTCAAGAGCTTATATAGTCCAGACCTCTGAACTGAGGCAGGATCATGTATATTTAGACCATCCCTGACAGGTGTTTGTCTACCCATTCTTAAAAACCTTCAGTGATGGGAATTCCACAACTTCCTGTAGAAACCTATTCCAGTATTGTCCTACTGTACCTTCAGTGACTATGAAGAACAATTGATCACAACCCTTAACATATATGAAAACTGTCAACAGATTCTTCCCTCAGTCTCCTTTTTTTCAAAATAAAAGATGCTCCCCCCCTTCTAAACCATTTAAAAGAAGTAAGATTTCCTAACTTATGATCTTTGTTGCTCTCCTCTGGACTCTTTCTCTGTCTAGTTTGTTCCCATCTTTCTTAAAGTGTGGCATCAAAAACTGGACACAATATTCCAGTGGAGATTTTACCACTGCCAAGTACAGCAGGACAATTACCTCTCATCTTATCTGTGACATTCCTGTAAATAGACCTGACACTGATATTAGCCTTTTTTGCTACTGAATCCCATTGCTGGCACACATTCAATCTGTGAGATACATAATCCCAGACCTTTTCTGTACCACTACTGTCCTGCCAGTTAGTCCCAATTTTGTGTTTGTCTATTTGATTTCTCCTGCCTAAGTACAGAATTATGCTTTTTCTTATTGAATTTAATCTTGTTGATTTCAGACTAATTCTCCAATTTGTCGAGGTTGTTTTGAATTCCAATTCTGCCATTCAAAGGGCTTGCAACCCCTTCCAGCTTGGCATCATTTGCCAAATTTATAAGCCCAGAGCACACAACTATTATTTAGGAAGTTGTAACAGGTTTACAAATAATTTCCATCGAAATCTCAGAAATAAAATGTTGATCATCACAACACTGAGCTTATCTTTTCATTTGGAGAAACACTATGTAGTAATACAAAAAATCACATATCTTTATTTGATAGGATACTGTCACACAAGGCTGTGCTTTTTCCAACCACATGGATGGGTTGTTTCTGGGGGCGATTTTCTTAAACTAAGTGATACTACTAACCCTATTCACACTTATCAAACCAGGCATGTCTATTGAACAATCAATATTAAAATAAATGGAGAGGTGCTTTTATTTTTTACAGGCAAAACACATTTTGTCTGTGCATTGACTAAATGGCAACATAAGAAAGAATTGGCATTCTGTGGCACTTTTAAAGATTAACATCACATGAGCTTTCATGGAGGGAAATCCCACCTTGTCAGACACTTTTAAAGACTAACAAATTTATTTATCATATGAGCTTTTGTGGGAGAAAATCGCACTTTGTCGGTCTCCCACGAAAGTTCATGAGATAAATAAATTTGTTAGTCTTTAAGTGCCACAGAACTCCTTGTTTGTTTTGCTGAACTAGACTAACACAGGTACCCCTTTGGAACATAACTAAGCATTGGTTCATCCTCTGCCTATTTTGCAGGGTAAATAAGGCATGCATAAGATTAATAGATTTCAAGGCTTAGAAAGGGCCATTCTTATGATCTAACTTAACTCTTACATAACACAGGGCAAAGACACTCACCCAATAATTTCTGCGTGGATGCCACAATTTCTGTTTGAGCTAGAACATATCTTTTAGAAGGAGAAAGATTTTAAATCAAGCCTAGGTAAGTGATGAAGAATCCAACGTGCCCCAAGATAAGTTATTGCAATAGTTTATTACCCTCACTGTTAAAACATTTACCTTATTTTTAGCCTAGATTTGTCTAGCTTCAGCTGCCAACCATTGGATTTTGCTATGCCTTTTTTCTGCTAGATTAAAAAGAGCTGTCTACCACTAGAAATCTCGTCACCACATAGGTAATTATGGATCACATTCAAGTAATCTCTCAACTTTTTCTTGGACAGATTGAAATTAAGCCTTTTACAGTTCCAGAACTCTAATTAATGAAGTAATTTAATTTACAAATAATATGTTAATTTTTCACGTTTTTGGAAAATCCCATGAGGTTGATTTCTGGTTTGTTTTTTTTAATTAAGACCAGGTCCACATTAGAAAAGAGTTACCATTACTGTAGATGTAATTAATACCATCCAAAAAATTATTTTACCGGTATAGCTTATCCTGCTTCTCTTGGTGAAATAAACTATCCTGGAAAATCACTTTTACTCTATAAACTGCATCTACTCTAGGCTTTTCCCAATATAGAAACATTGGCAAACACACACTCCTAAATGACACTGCTATGCAGATAAGATAGACGTGTAAAAGTGACCCAAATTTATAATTAAATTTATCATAGAACAGGGGGACTGTGCAGAGAAAAGGTAGGAACTGCTTACTAAAAGCAAAACAAAGAGGGGGTTATCAGGGCCAGAACTAAGTGTTTTGGCACCCAGGGCAAGAAGACCTAAAGTTACCCTCCCCCAACCCAGCCCTAATCCAGCCTGGGGCCCGATCTGTCCCCGGCCACTGCCAGCAGATGGTGGGGTGCCCCAGTCACCACCAGGAGGTGGCAGGGAGCCGGATCTGTTCCCAGATGCCGCCAGAATGTGGTGGGGAGCTGAATCCAGCCCCCCACCAACCGGGGACAGATCCAGCTCCCTGCCACCCCAATCGCTGAATTTTAGAGGGCAGGTGGAAAGAAGGAGCCAGGTAGGGGCTATGGCTGCCAGCTATGCCGTGCCCTCTAAGATTCAGTGCCTGGGGCTTTGGCCCAGTTGCCCCGCCCTAGTTACAGCCCTGGGGGTTATTTAAGGAAGGGATGGGAAAAATGAGAGAAGCAGCAAGGGCAGCTGTAATGAGGATAAAGTAAGGAAACTGTGAGAGAAGAGGTGGCAGGATACAGTTGCTAACCCACAGAAAGGAATGAACATCCAGAGCAAAACCTGCTCATATGGTTTCCTTTAATGTTTCTTTAGGATAACATTGGAGAACATTATTTCTCACCTGGAGATGTATGGTATCAGTTTTCCCTACCATCATGACAAACTCGCTTTATTTTTTACTGTTTGTTTAGTTCAAGATGAAACTGACACAAGAACTTAAAAGCGAAAATGCTTTTTGTACAGCATAGTTATTTTCTGCAGTGGTCAACGATAGGAAAACCAAGATTGGACGGTTAGTAAGCTAGCACAGACATAAAATGGCACTTAGGTGCTGCAAAACATCTCCCTCTGAACACATCTTTTGAATTGATCTGAACTCATTAATAGCATAGGCAAATATTTTTCACATTAAAATTTTCTGGGGCTGTGTGGGCTGGTTTCAGAAATGGGCTGTTTTGAAAACTAAACCTTTCACAAAATTGTTGACTATCAGAATATACTGGTTTTTATGAGACTTACAGCATTGTAGTTTTGAGATTGTAAGATTGTTATCAAAATGAAAGCAATGTTTTATTTACTAACACTTCAGTTTTCAGTAAAAAAAAAAAATGTGGTTTTCAGTGACGCTGCCTGTATCAATATTTGGTTCAGGGGTAGATAAATTGAGTGATTTGAAACAAAAAGGTTTCAAAATTTTCAAACATCGAAAGTGTTGAAAAACTTTAGTTTCATGTCATCAGAAATGTGTGCTATTTACAAAAAAATTAAAAATCAATTCAGAGAAATTCCACAACAAAATATCTTCCCAAAATAGAAAGTCAAAATGTTTCTTTTTAGAAATGCTGAAACAAGTTGACATTTCTTGGATTTTTTTTACTATTCTTTTCAGTTTTGCAAATTGGTTTAATTAATGCATTTTTTGACAAAAATGTTCATCCAAATTTAATTTGCAATAACAACATTTTAGACTTCTAAAAAATTAGTTTGATAAAAGCTTTGGTAAACTTTCTATTAAAATGTTGCAGGGAATACAGTATAATAAACAGAAAAATGCTTTTGGAACCCTCTGCAATGGGAAGAGCAACATGTAAATTTAAATTATTTTTTCCTGATGAATTATTTTTCTACTTTTTGATTGGCTCTGTTCTTTGCCTAGATTGACAGACTGTCAGTGTTATATCTCAATAAAAGCACCGATGAAATATTTGCAAGTCTTTACAATGAAAGTACTTAAGCACAATTCATTGAGATTTGTAAATCACCCATATGAAGACAACCTGCACAAGTCTTGTGCCTGACCACAGTCTTCAAGGTAGGGAACATGCGAGATATTCATAGTCCATAGACCTTCTGTTGGCCCTTTACACTCTGGTAAATAGTTCCCTATAGTATCAGGCTTCAGAGGTTACAATTGAATAACTACATGTAGGTACAGAGATAACTAAAGATGTCTGAAGATTATTAGTCTGGCATCTAAATATATTTTAAAATATTTGGCATCCAACCAGAATATACTAGAGAAAACCGAAAAACTCTAAACAAAAACATTATGTATTTATTGTGTAAGAAGAAACATTTAATTTGATTTTACCCATAACAGAGAAATTTACTGAGTAACAGATTCTCCACATTTAAAAAACGTCATTTTATGGTAAAAGTTTCTTTGTAAATTTATCATCATAAAATCAAGGACCTTGGTGTCCTCTAAATATATTCTTTGCCTATTTCAAGTTCAAACTGAAACATTTGACCAGAACCTCATCAATAAAGCTGGTTGAACTTTATTTCTCTTTACTGTGAAAATACTGCAAATATTTAAAAAAAAAGATTTTTAAGTTTTCAAAACAAACATTTTGCAATTTGCAATTTTTCCCCCTGGTTTCTGAAAACCAAAATGCTTCTGCTGCCAATAATTTTCCTATCTACAACACCATATTTATTTGATACACAACTGGAATGAGTATATCAAGTAGTCATACGCAGACGCATCCAGTTGCAGAGTCAGAAAACCAAATCACGGCATGGGACCACCTGTATTAAAAGATTATGCAATGGCAAGCCAAAAACTAAAATAATTTTAAAAATACACACTAAAATAGTGATAAAATAATTTTTAAAAAGTGAAAAATAATGCACAAAAGAGTTTTTTTTCCAAAATTCAGTGAAAGTTATTTCATGTTGAAAATTGGTCAGAACTGAACTTTTCAAATGCATGTGTTTTTCAACCAAAAAAATTATTCAGAAATTTTGTCCTGCTCTACTCATCATACTTATCCAAAGCAAGCTTTCTAGGACTTAATCTTAGTCAAGTCTGGCTCCCCACAGACCTTCCTATGAAGGCTCCAATCCTGTAAAAACTTGTCTATGGCCTTAGCCTCACCACCAGGAGTAATCCCATTAAAACTGATGAGACTATTCCTGGTAGTAATGTTTAAGCATTAGAGAACAGGGGCCCAAGATTGTATTTAACTGAATTTATTTGCCCCAGATATCACGGTATGATTCCAGTTTGATCAACTTGAATCCCATTCCCAACCTCTATGGTGCTGTGTCGGGCTTTTGGGGAAAATTATGGAAAAAAATATTTTATATACTGTTAATAAATGCTTTAGTGTTGGAGTGCAAGCCACATAAGCAAGTTGACTCATGGCTTGTCAACAAAGGGAAGCTCACCGAAGTCATGACAAATTAACCCCTATGTGAATGTTCTCATTCAAAAGTAAAGTGGCTTTGGTTTGCTATAACTTAATCCTCCTTCAAAGTTACTTAAATTCATCTTAAATTTCCTGAGTATCCTTATGTAGCCATGCTCTCTGTTCTGCTAGAAGTCCACCAGTAATACTGCATTGACCCTATGGACAGAAGCCCAACTCCTTGCTCCGCATACAGAATTTGCTTTGATGTCATTCTACAGTACTTTGGTGCCTAAACCGATCAAGGTTAGGAGGCTCCTGCAATAGCTAAAGATACACAGCAGGAAGGAGAGACTCAGATAATTCAGAATTCCTTTGCTTTTGTACCTTTGATGTTATTTTAACCTAGTTTTGGTAGCGCATTTCTTTCATTAGTTAGTTTTGGTTTTTACATTAGCAAACAATGTTAAGAAAAGTTCAGCCACTAGTTCTTTCTTGAAAGTTGTTTTATTTACTTACCCATGTTGGTACAAGAACCCCTCACACTAATCACAGACTGTTAACTAGTTAAGTAAAAGAATAATTACAAAGATTATTTATATCTAGTAGTGCCTGGAAAAGGCTAGGTATTAAACAATAATACAGAAAGGCATTAGACCCATTTTGAACATCTCCATTAAAATCAGTGGATCCATCCCAATTTAACACTAGCAGAGAATTTGATCCTAATGTACCATAAGCATTCAAAGGAAAATTGTAGATTTAGTTTCACTATAGAAGTATTTGGTCTTAGAAACCTTTAAAGCCATATATTCTAGACTTTTTCATATACAACAAAGACATAAAAGATCACAATTGCTGCTAGCATTGTGAGATTTAGAAATGTGTTAGTGTATTTATAGAGAACATGTTTTAGACCTGGTTGTCTTCTGAAAGGTGTCAACAGTGTTTGAAAACCAGCTACAGAAGCAAAAGGATAGAGTTGTCCAAGTATTTTAAAAATTACAGTAATATGTATACTTTAAGATCCAGACTTCTTTGGCTACTAGAACTATGCTTGTTCTAAGCCTGGTTAACATTTAGAACTATAAGAATACAAAGGCAAATAGAAAAACAAAAGATGTGGTATTTATCCTTACTCAGCTTTTATTATGAGGTAGTCACCAGTGATGGCACAGTTAAGGTTATGATGAGATTTGCATTGAAATAGATTTCATTTTCTCTTGAACAATAATTGGATTCACTCCCCAAACATGGCACAACAACATAACAGGATAAATCTTCTGTGTTATCTTTTAGTAAAATACTTAATGTGTGGAGAAAAAACTCCCCCAAAACATTTACTAATGCCTCCTTTTTTTCTCCTCCATTTTCTTTGGGTTCTTCTAGCTAAACAGCCATAGTTCTTTAATACTTTATGGAGAGAGAACTTCTGAGACTCTTTTGAAATGTTAAAATTAAACACAATCATTCAGCGTAACCCAACTGAGCTAAGCCAAGAGTAACAGATGGAACCATTAAGTTCAGTTAGCTGCTTCCATTTCCCAATGCCATCAGCCTACCACAGGAACCTGGGCACAGGGAGAAACTGGTAGCCTTGCCCCAGAATCACCTTCAACTGCAATCTGTCCCTCTCCTTACTCCCACCTACTGTAACATTTAATCATTTAAAAGGGGTGTGAATAAGGAAAAGTGACATGGTCAGGAAGGGGACATGAGTGGATATTGAGGGGTGACACAAACAAGGAGTCCTGTGGCACTTAAAGGGTAACAAATTTATTTATTGCATGAGTTTTCAAAGGAGAAAATCCCACTTTGTCAGATGCTTTGATGATGGGGGAACTTACAGAATGGGACAAAATAAATGCAGGAAGTGTAAGTCATGGGATCAGGTCGCACTAACAGCAAATCAAAGCAGTTGTTAAAATTCAAACACAGGAGAACACCGTATAGAGGAAGATGAGGTCAAATCACTTGTTGTAATGAGAAAAAAATCCAAAGTCCTTACTTAGCCCTGAAGTAACACAGTCAAATTTGCAGTTTCTACTTGCCTGAACTCAGCAATTAGTAAATTGTCAATGGAGTGATCAGTAGGATTGAAATGAGGGGTGAGGTTTTGAAGAGTTTAGGGGTGCAGAAGTATATGAGGTGGATGGAAGAGAGACATTTCTACGCCATGTATGGGGAGGTAGGAAAAAAGACTGCAGCTGTGCAAGGAGCCAGTTTGGTAAGTGGAGCTGTGTTAGCCCAGGAGACAGCAAAGGGACATACAATCCCTAACAACATTAGTTAGCCATATGGGGCATGTCTACATCGCACAGCATTTTTGCAAAAACCTTTTTCAGGATAATTATTTTGAAATAATTATCTCAAAAAAACTTTTTTTCAAAAATGGTATTTCAGGACAGAAGTCCATTATCCCAAAATACTGTGGCTTTTTTTATTTCAAAAAAGAAAGTCTACACCAGACTTTCTTTTTTGAAAAAAAGCAAGGTGATGGAAGGGATAGGGAGGGGGTTTAGCTGGCAGGTTTAACTTTTTTGAAAAAGTGCTCTGGCATCTCGAAATACCAGCGCACTTTTTTGGGATCACTAAACCTCATTATTTTTTGGAAAAAAAGCTTTTTTGGGGTTAGCTTTTTCAAAAAAAGACATCCCTGGACAAGGAAAAGGCTTTTTTTCAAAATATCTTCCCTATCTCTTCCATTGCCTTGCTTTTTTTTGAAAAAGAAAGTCTGGTGTAGACTTTCTTTTTTGGCAAAAAAAAAAAAAAAAAAAAAGCCACGGTATTTCGGGATAACAAACAAAATAGCATTACTGAAAAAAGTTATTTTGAGATAATTATTTCAAATATATTTCAAAATAATTTTTTCAAAATTACTTTTTTCAAAAAATGCTCCCTAATGTAGACATAGCCATGATTACCAACACTGGTAATAAACCTGCCAAAATCCCTAAACAGGAAACTTTATTAAGAGCATATTAAGGTTGCCCACATGGTCATATCAACACAATGATAGAACAGCCAGGAAATCACAGACTTAATCACCACCCTAAAATAATATTTTTCCTTTGCCACATCACCCACATATATTAAACCAGAATGTGTAGGCTTTGTCCCTTCCCAACACCACAAAACGTGAAACCATAATATGAACACAAACATCAGCTGTAGAGGAGGAAGGGGCAAGAAGCTGCCACAGTTCTTCAACATCACTTAAGGATAATTACTACCAGCAATACTGAATGATGAGCACTAATGCAAAACCAGTTCCATTTAAAAACAAAACATAGACCATTCCTTCCAATCGTTCAACACAACACACGAGAACGTAATCATTAACTGAAAAGTTACCGTCTATTCTAATCATTTACTAACAACCACCAATCAGCATTCCCAGCATCCATAAGTAATATCCTCAACGTGATGGAGTTAAAGTTTGGATGGAGTTGTAGATATGGGTGAGAATACGGGTATGTCCACACATCTATTTTATTTCAAAATAACACTGGTTATTTCAAAATAAAAAAGATTAGGTCCACATGATGTTTTCTTATTTTGAAATGACAGGCTCTGTCATTTTGAAATAAGAACTGTCATTTCTAAACAGCTTAAACCCCATTCATTTTTAAATGGCTGTTATTTCGAAATGGTTATTATAATGCCATTTGGACATGCTGTTTCAAAACAACACTACTGTTTCGAAACAACTGTTTCAAAACAACATGTCCAAACGGCGTTATTTTGAAATAACCATTTCAAAATAACAGCCGTTTCAATAGCAGGCTTTTTCTTAACATTTTCTTAATTCGAATTAACTTATGTCGAAATAAGGACTTTATTTCGAAATAACTCATTTTGAAATAACAATGTATGTGTGGGCATAGCCTACGTGACAAAGGTAAAATCTGTCACTATGATTTCAAGGGTTGGTTAAAGGCTTACCCCCATTGATTTTCTGACTTTTCTCATGCTTATGTTGGTGATAAATGCATACATCAGCAACCAGTCTGTGGCCCATAGTTTTACAGGATAGTGGACAGAATGTGGAACAACAGCTGGACTTCAAAAGACACATGGCTTTTAGATTGTTTTGTTCCCCCTTCATACATTTTAATACCAGATGGGAACATATGGACCATTGTTTGCACAGTTTCAACCCCACATTTTTGTTTGATTAATTTTATACAGCTACTCCTAGTTACAAGCTTTTGTAATGACTGAACACTTCTTCTTTCTCCTTTACATTTACACCCTACCATTAGGAGTAGGCAGTTATGTTCGTTCTTAGTCATTGAACAGCCGAGCTATACATCTCTAGTTCTTTTTCTAATGTTCTTTATTCGTGCTTTTGGTTCTTCTCTGAATTCTCTCTGATTTGATGACATTTTTTCTGCTTTTAAGATGTCCAGAGCAGCACACCAGATTTCAGGTATATTCTCACTGCTGTCTGGAGAAGCCCTTTCTGTTGAGGTTCTTATACCACACTCATTACCATGGTATTTAAGAGCCTTCTAGAAGTATGACAAACAGCATATCACCAACATCTTCCTTCCCCATGATTTCATCTCTCTGCATATGCAATCCAAACATCACTTCACTTTTTTAAAATCACACCACACTGTAAGAACACCTTCAATTTGCCAGCCATGGTTATGCTTTGACAGAAATTCACACCAGTGCAGGGAGCCTGCACAAGACAGCATGCTCTTGACATAAAGCTTATGTTGGCCACAGAGCCTCATAGTGTAGACCTTTTGTACTGTGATGAATTTCACTTTTAGTGGACTCAATTAATACCCCCTGTTATAGATTCCTTGGCCACATCTTGGCTACCAAATCATACCTTCTATTTATGTGGAGAAACAAGTTCAGCACAGTCAAGTACTCAAGACAGCTTGATCCATTCAAAACTCCATCAAACAAAAGCAATACAGAATCCCTTCATATGCTGGTTGAATGTGATCTAAAGCTCTCATAATTTATACATTTTAGACAGTTAGGGTCCCCCCCTCCCCCAGTAAATGGATAACAGGAAACAGACAAAGCTCCTTAACTTTTCTTTAATCTTTCTCACTAGTGAAGTGAAAAAATCAAACGATAATTGTCTGGATGATCTCATTATTGTCAACAAAACTGAAACCTTGAAGTCCACATAGACTGAAATGCTGATACATTAAACAAAAAAAAAAAAAAAAAAAAAGAGAGAGAGCTGTGCTTACATGTTGTTCAATAAATAAATAAGAGCTATAGAGAGCGCCATGATGAATGAGCACCCTGGGAGGGCTTCAGCTTGTCAGAATTACACAGTGACATTAATCACAATATAACAGCACTGCTGCAGGCTTCCAGCACGAAGTCCTCATTATATCTTAAAAACAAAAAGAAACTTCAACCCCTTGAAAATGGAATTCTAACTAACAGCCCTTTTCAGCAGAAAACAAAACTCAAAAATAAACTGGCCTTCATCATATGGAGGATCACATGAAGAGCAGAAAGTTGTCAATCTAGTTACAGTTCCCAACCAAGTTACTCATCAGAAGGTTTGGCTAAGCCATGGAACCATTGTCTTCAGCTGCTCACAAGGACGTGCACTACAGGTCATTAAGTTAGAGAATAGACTGTCTCAAATAGATTCAGGACAGTCTGGCTAGTCCCATATATCCCCCACCAATGTTAAATTCTGAGAGGATTAGATTGAGTCAAAGGTGCTTAGTGTCTCATGGGATAAGGCCCTAGAAGTTCAGTTCCTTATCCAAATTATATCCATACTCACCAAATCTGCAAAATTGAGGTAGAAATCTTCTACAGCACATCCTTCCGAGGAGAGTCACAGGGAATTCTTGCTTCTGATAATTCAGAACTCTCACAGCACCTCTCAAAAGGCTATTTGAAATTATTTAGGCCAAATCTTAAGGGTGCAGTAAATTATTAATGTAAATAAATACTAAAAGTTATCTGAATTTTTTTCAAACCTCCAAAAGTTATTAAGGATGGGATGAAGATTTGGGCAGAACTAATTCTAACCAAATTAGTACCCATGTAGATTATGTCACATCAGGACTTTCAATCACGATTCCTACAGATGTAGTTCCACGGAAGAAAGGAATTACTACCACCAAACCTTTTTGGATAAGAGGCCACATTGCAATTCTCTTCCCACTCAAGCGCTGGTGAGCAAATTTTTTTTTACATTCCTAGCCCCACACAGCCCAGACAAGTGTGTGTGGTGGCTCCACAAGCCGAATAAGAGCCCTTGGTGAGCCAGATTGTGGCCTGCGACCCAACCTGCACCTGAGCATTCTCTTTACTACAAACTCCACTAATATGACCATCTGTGGAAATGTATCTTTTGAGAATTGTGCATCTGAAAAAAAACTCAAAGCTAGATTTTTCATAAGACCTCTGGTCTTACTGACAGACCAAAATAGGTAGCCAGATTTTTCAAATTTCAGATGGGTACTGAGCTTTACTGAAAGTCTTGTTCCACTTGTGGGTGCTGAGCACCTCATATCCTGACCTTAATGGCGTTAAATGCCATTGAGCTCTTTCTTTCTCAAGTAGCTTTAATCCCAATAAAGGAAATCAAAGAATTAGTATTGTACTGCACTGCTGTGGAGTGAAATTTTTCTTCCATAGCTGCAGATCTTTCGTCTTAGGATTGTTACCTTCATAGCCAAAAAAAAGCCATTTGTTTAAAAAGTTGGTCTGGTTGAGGTCTTTCCTGTTTTGATGAAAGGATTCCAACATCTAGGTCATAGTCCCACAAACTGATCAGTGTGGCAGCTATGTTCTACCCATAGGGATTAGCCTACATAACCAGCCCATATTGAGTCACTGTATGTGCATGTCTCATACAAATAAAGAATTCCTTCAATTTTCTTGTTTCAAGCAAATTATTATAAGTTGCAATTTGAGATCCTTAAAAGAAAAGCACAAAATATTTGTATTTGAGAGAGGGGGAAAAAAAAGAGAATCCAGAGTGCATCAACTGATACTTTTAATATAACCCACCATATTGGAATGGAGCAGACTGACTATGACGCACTATTGCCCTTTATGGGTAATTGATTCAGCTGACCATGATATCCAGCAAGCAAAAGAGCTTTGCTGCAAGGAAGAACGCATTTATTAAACTTGTGGAGAAGGCTGACAATTTTAAGAAATGCTGCTGGCGCTCGTATCTCAGTTTTGGAGTATTACATCTATTCACATGTGTGTTTTGGCCACAGTTTTGTTTTGTTTTTTCCAGAAAAGCAAAATAAATAAAATCCCAAATAATATCAACCTTTGGAAGTGAGAGATGAGTGAATCCCAGTCCAGCTAGTGGGACAAAAGGAAAACCCATAGGCTTTTAGCACAATTTTTTGATTTGATTAATAAAGCAGGGAAAGAGGCAGGAAATGCAGACAAGTTCACCAAGACAGAACTCACCTATCAAAGTTTAATGATGAGGGTGTACCAGCTACTCTTCCATCTGTAACACAAAGTATATTTTTTCAGCAAAATCAGCAATAATTCAACTCTACACTGATAACCAATTTTTCCCTCTAGTCTTGCTAATACAACAGGCTAAACCTTTTCACACATTGGGTGAGTGTTAGCTCTTTGGATTTGCACTTCAGATGATGTGTCGCAGTAACAACAGCATGTGTTGTTTCATATTTTGTTCCTCATTTTTCTAATTTCTTAGCGCTTAACCCTTATCACATATGCTGCCTTGATGGTTCCCAGACCCCGACTGAAGTAGTGGCTTTGACTGTATATTTGAAACATTATTTGCAAGACATTTTTTCGACAGCTGTTTTATGTTACACTACCAGAGCAAGTAAGCTCATGAATGGCATTTAATATTAGCTTTTTTCTCTCAGAGTAGTGAGAAAGAATTATGATTTCTCACATTTGTGTCCATGTATGCAGATATTAAGCCTAATTTGTGACAATTCTTAAAGAGGGCAAAAGACAACCTCCATATACATTTTTTAGTGAGATCGCCCATGTGCACACAAGAGCAAGGACACATTTAGCAACTGAGTGAATTTTTCTGTTTAGTTATGTTAAATTAAGTTATTAGCAATTTTATTAGTGGAATGTATCATAGGATCAGCCAGTCCAAATGAGATCATTACATGGCACTTCTCCTTTTTGGGCTTGCCTACACGGAAAGGTGATTGCACAGTGTGGATGGGGGGAAGGAGGCAGGTCATCTAAAGTTTAAAAACAGCACTGTGTTAAAGCGCACTTGGAAATATTTAACACACACCTTAGTGCATTTCAGAAATAATATCCCTAGAGTGTGCATCACCCCACCTTGTAAACATACTCCTAGAAGCATTACTTCCTAAAAGTCTCTTAAGAGCCAGGCTCTGACAGGTGTTTCCATGACAGTCAAGTACGTAAATACCTTTGACGATCTGGGTCTAAGACCCTCTTAGAATTCTGGAATTTCATTTACACCTGTAACCAATGGACCTGATTTTCAGACGTGAACACCCACTGAGATCAAATAGAGCTCTGGATACTTAGGACTTCTGAACATCATCCCTTTTAAGGAAAAAAATAAACAAACAAATGTCCCCCTTCTTGGACCAAATGCTGTCCTCAGTTCTAGCACAAACCCTGAGTGAAAGTGGAGTGCAGAATTCCATTCAATGGCTATTAAAAATTCAGTACTAGTTCTCAGCTCAAACCTTGGACTTGTCTCTACTTCAGTTTGCTGTAAACTGGTGGAATGGTTCAACAACAAACCATCTTAGGCAGCTCAACATTTGCTCTGGAGGGTTAGAGTATGGTGTTTAGAGCAGGAAAATAAGGCAGCTCAATAAACCAAGAGAAGCACCAGGGCTAATGGGTCAACCTGGTCCTACAATTCCTGGATCCTCATTTTTTCAGGTACAGCTATGCTGGAGCCAGCAGTGTAATGTCCAGCTCTAGCAGACATACTTCTACTAGCTGTGACTGAAATAGCATGCTAAATATAGAAGGGCAGATGCAGAAGCACTCACCATCCTAACTCCATAAAAGGATTCCAGCTAGGATGATATTCAAGGAAGCTAACCCACCCCAACACTTATACTATAGCATCCACATTTTCATTTTTAGTGTGCAAGCTTCATCAACACTATCACAGGTATGTCTACCTGAGATGAAAATTACACCTCCAGCCTGACACTAAGCATAACTTCTAAGGCAGTCTTTCAGAGGATCTCCAAGCAAGCACTTCCATGGACCTGCCCCAGACGTAGAGAAGGGAGGAAGGCAATTGTAGTTAAGTCCCCAGCAGGGGTGTGGTAGTGCCCCTACCTCCATCCACATGTTTTTATAACAGGGGTTTCAGAAAAGAATCCTCTGCCTCTGATAGTAGCAGCAGCTGATCTTAATAGAGTATTTTGCCTGCTTGGGAAGATGACCTTACAATGAATCTCTCTCTTCTAGGAACCACCAATTTAAAACCGGGTCTGAGCAAAATAATCCTTCTCTCCTCACCTCAGCCAGGTCAAGAGAGCTGCAGTTAATTTATTTCCTTCAAGGATGGTTTCTTTTACTGTCAGCTCCTGCTCTTTATTGGGAATTCTTTGTGCGTGCGTGCGTGCATGCGTGCGTGCGTGCATGCGTACAATACAGACACGGTCAAGAAAGGCATTCCTCTTTTTTCCTCTTCTTTCTTTTAATTTTCCCTTTCCTTCCACAGCTCATGAAAACAGAAACTCTTATCCAATGCGGGCCACAAGGACACAGTTGGTCCTCCTACCATTAGTTAGCGTCTTCCTGTTAATTGGTCACTCTCAGAGCCATGCCAGCCCAACTGGGGCTCATTTAAGAAGATAAAAGTAAACAGCCATTAGCTCTCAGGCACTGAGGCAATGTGGGTATTATGCCACACAAAATCTGTGCAGCAGAAGCCAATATCTTTTCTCCTGACAGGCACTTAAAGAGGATAGACTTGAGGAAATTTGACTCCAGGAAAACCTTTAGAAGCTGTACTCAATGTGTTTTGAAATTCAGGATATCATAACTGCTATTTACTCATTTATAATAAATATTTTAGGCTATTTTAGCTTTATTTTTGCTGAGCCTTTTTGTTTGTGTGTTTTTGGGTTTTTTTATTTGCTTGTTTGTTTAAAATGCACAGACTACAAAATCTAGCAAAAAAAGGGTATAATAATATTAAGTTCCTGAAGGAACTAATCAAGAAAACTAATCCGGTAAAGTCAGTAATGTGAAGATTGATTCTCCAATGGAGGGCCTGTTCTTACAGTCCTCAGCAAACAAAGCCCAGCTGAGACAAACGGGAGCTTTGCCTGATAAAGAAGGCCAGACTATATCCCAAAAATCAAATAATTCGACATGTGAAAGTATGGTATTTACCTTCTCTCTTTGCTAAGGGGCCACCATATTTCCTCAGTTATCTTGGAACTATAAATATTTACTAAATTTCCCTGCAAGAGGTATTTCCAACTTTATCACTTAGCTCCAATCAAACTTCTTCCTTAAATGGAACATCCACAGACTAAATGGTGCCATAACCAGCTAGTAATACATGAACAAAGAGATGACTCTTCTGAATGAGCATCAGTTCCAGCAATCCATACCAAAAAGCCATTTGATCATGTAGAATGGAATGTTCTTTAGGCTGTTCTGAGATGGATGGGCTTTGACACAAGCCTCACAAAATGGATTAAGACTTTTTGCAATAATCTGCAAGCATGTGTGATCACCAAAAAAACAAAATCCTTCCTCTAAGAAAACAAGAGGCTCTAGGGCAGGACTGTCCCCATTCTCTGCCTCTAAGCCTCTTATATGAGCAGCTATTAATATGCAATAATAATCATTCCCATACAGCTAACATATAGCATAAAAACACTAATGGATGGGTTCTAAATATTCTAAGACGCAAGTTTAGTTGAACCTTCTCCCTTCCTTGTCCATGTATTTATGGTTCCTGGTCCAGTTCCTTTGTATCATGCTAAAGTCAAAGTAATCAATTCTTGTATATAGATAAAAACATTATTCTGCTGATGCCGTTCTGTTTCGTGCATAAAATCCTGATGCTCCCATCAATCACAGCATAAGAAGAGTGAACAGCTTTGGAGAGTTTTCTGGGTGTGAGATGTATATTTGTAAATTTCAACTCACGGCATCTCATGTTACCCAAATTATAATGTAATTTGAGAGAGCTTCCTGTATATACATATATATTGAGAGATTTAAGTACATAAAATTGCATATTCCACTTGTAAATTACATTATGCATTCTTATTGCATAATAAGGAATCAAAATCGCTCTAACTGGAGGATGTTACTGTACATTGACCGAGCAGTTAAAAAAAAAGAGTGAGTGTTCTCTTCCACTTTAAAAATCTGTTAAATTATCCAGCTTTGTTTCTTACACCTGCTCTTCAAAAAAAATAAATAAATAAATAAAGAACAGCCATTTAATATTATTTTATATGGCTTTCTTCATGTTTACTTTCAGGTTCCGTACTGCCAACCCAATGTTCAAACACAGGCCATCCCATCCTTGCACCAGGAAGTTTAAATTAGCATCCAGGCAGGTTTCTCTTATATAGGTTCAAATACCACAATCATGTTTATAGCATCTGATGTTATGTCTACACTAGCCAATTAGTTCGGACAAAGCAAGCTTAGTCCGGACTAATTTAGTTCATGTCTACACTAGGCTTTGCCTAGTTCAAACTAAGAAATTTCTTAGTTTGAACTAAGCAAAGCTTAGTTTGAACTAGTTAGTTCGAACAGTTAGTTGGAACTTAGCACTTAGTGCAATGTGGACGCCTTAGTTCAAACTTTAAAAGTTCAAACTAAGTGGTTAGTTTGAACTAACTGCATCTTCTAATTCAAACTTTTTCTTTCGAACTAGCCGCACTTTTTACTTTAACTAAGTTTTTAGTTCAAACTAAAAAGCTTAGCTAGTTCGAACTAAAAAACCACAGTTAGTTCAAACTAACTGAGAACTGCTTAGTTTGGACTAAGAAGTCCAAACTAAATTTTCTGATGTAGTCATAGCTTGAGTGTCTTCCAGCAGGGCTCGCCCAACTATACAGGTGAACCAGGTGGTCACCAAGGGTGCCAAGCTTTGAGGGGTGCCAAATGACAGAACTGAATTTATCTATTTGCAAAAAATACATCATCTGTTATAAAATACAGGGAGGGGGACAACAAAGTCATAGTTTGCCTAGGGGCCCAAAAACCGCTGGGCCAGCCGTGTCTTCCAGTAGTGAGTTAAGTAATGTGACAACAGACCTGTCACATGCTGTTTGTTCTCCCATCCTCCTCCAAGAGGGAGAAACATGCAGTAGTATTTGCATCACTGTTTTAATTGCGAATCAGTGTGTCCAAACATGGAATTTGGATGTCCTTTACAAGGCCCCTTTTTGAAAACCAGACCAACAATCTATGGGGCGAAAAAGCAATTCAGTCGTATAGGCAAGTGAATCTTAGGCTGAACACTAGAAGCAGCACAAATGGAGGTTGTGTGTGTGTGTGTGTGTGGGCGTGTGCACAAGTGCACGTGTGGATATGTATGTGTGTGTTGTCTTATCTGTCAATCCATTGCAAAGAAAGATTAAAACCATTAAAAGGAATCATAGGTAGGCTATTGGGGGATTTTTATTTTGCCTCTCTAATCATTCTGCCTCAAGCAATAAGAAGTATCTTGATCCAAGAAAAAATCTGGTCTGTTTCCTGTACATCTACTTTAGCACAAGGTAAAGCTTTACTTTCTAACCTGGTGAGCATGTCAGTAGCCTCTGCTGCAACAAGACTGGAGAAAGCAGGCACTTTTCAAAAAGCTGCATGAAGCTTTACCAGAAGCTGTCAGTGAATGTTTGAAGCAGGGGACAGGGTGGGTCTAGAAGCAGATCACTCTCTGCTCCCATGACTTCTCTCTGCTTCCTATTTACTGGAGGGGATCCAGCAGAGGGACAGCCTAAGAGAAAGACACCTGGCTGCCTGCTCAATACTGCTCCGAGTCACCAAAAGGCAGAACTGCAGGCAAATGCTTACAACTCAGCCAAATATGTGAGATTCAGTCTAAGCTGTGGTAATGCCTGAAAACACTGCCAAATGCATGAGCATCAAATGACAGCCATGCCCATCTGGCAGCCCTGGGGGATCCTAATCTAACTTGGGGCTTCTGATAGTACAATAATACAAACAAAAACTAATACAAACAAAAATTTAACAGAGAGTTAAGAGACAACATCTCTTTGCTAAAGATTTAGCATATACGACCCCTTCGGTTTAAGAATAAAGCTCTTAGATCACTTCTCTCCATCATCCAGCAAGTCCTGCAACAACAATACAGATGACGATACTTTGTGGTCCTGATATTTCTAAGTTAAAAGACAAGCAGAAAACTGTCTGAGGTATTGATGGCAGGATCTTTCAGGCCTTAAACAAAGAAATAAAAAAAGGATGCAACCCTCCCTTACCATTTGTTCCTCTGAGCTCCCCCTTGAACAGATTTATTCTCTTCTCTCCCCACAGAAAGAAAATATGCTGTTTAAACAAACAACAGATGTTGTCTAGGCTTACTGTATGTTAAATGCATACTAAAAACATATGTTGTTTTCCTCTACCTTAACCATATGCCTCCACCCCCTTTGTCTCCCACAATCACACACTTTAGCTTCAGCATTGGTGTAATTTCAGGTGTCTTGGCAAATCAGTAAGTCACTGTATGCACACGCTCTTTTCATTTTGAATGTTTTCAGAAAATCCAAGAAGATTGATTTAATAAAGGAGAGGTCCTAGAAGTAAGCAATGCAAATGTAAAGGTCTGGGAAACAAACAGGAAAACAAATCCCCTATTCAATTAGAGGCGTTTTTTTAAGCAAGTGTAAACTACACTTCTAACTAGATTATTAAACAATTGTTGGTTGTATGTGTGTTGGTATCTAGTTTCAAATGAAACTACAGTTGCCTGCTTCTTGTAACAATTCATGTTACACAAATATGTATTTATGATAACTTTGTCCAATTGTTATAAATTACAGCAATTTCTGGTCTCAATTTTATTTTAAAATGTACTGAACTATGCACTGCTGCTTCTGGAGTCTACACTGGCTATTCATTCTCTGTTGATACAACCCATGTGTCATCGCACGGGTTATTTAACTGTGTCAGACATATTAAAGCTAGAAAATGGAATTTAGAAAATAGCAGCTTTTAAGGATGGGAATGGGGAACTCCATCGATATGTGCACACTTGGAAGAACAAACAATCATCAAGAGACAAAAGTTCACAGATCTGGGCAACCTTCAGTGTCTAATTCCAAAACGAACCCTACACTGATATTCCTGCCAACTACATCGACTTTGATAGGGTTACATAGGGTGTAAAGCAGAACAGAAGAATGTGACTGTGTATATTTAAATAACATCACTTGTGCAGCTAATGGGACCCTGTTATCTTGAAAATCACTTGCAAAAGTCATTTCCTCATCACTCCTTGGCCAGTTATATTACTAAAATGAGCACCCTGGAAACCACTACTAGAACAGCTTTCTCAAGTCAGATTTGTTCTGCTTGTTTTCAGAGATTAACTCCAGGGCAGACTGAGAGGGATTGTTTACACATCCTGGCACGAACATGATGACATTAACAAGCATGTACTGCTCTGGATGTCTTCTCTCTAATCCAGAAATTTTCAAACTGTGAGGCCAACTCCCCTCACCCCTCTACAGGTGGTGTATGAAGGGCTTTTGGGGGACTAAGCCAGGTGACTCACTGTCTGGCCCTCCCTTGGGCTGCAAGGAGGGAGTGCCACCTCAGTAGGCCACCTAGCATGTGGGTCAGTCTCAACATTTGTCATGGCCACCATTGCATGTGCCTTCCCCCACCCTGAAAACCCTACCTGAGGGAGGAGGGGCAGCCTGACTGCAAGTCAGAAGCAGCCTGTTTCTGAGGAAGCCTCGGCTGTGGCATAGGTAACTGTCTATTTGAAAGCGGTAGGGGTCAGTAATTTAATTCAAGTTGCTCTAAGATCTCTGTTCTCTTCATGCTTAGGCTACCAAGCATACTTTTCCATGCATCTGTTTCTGTCTGGGGTCGGGAGGAGGCTGCAGCCAAAAACTGCAAGTCAAGAGGCTGGAGTGAGGCAGTGGCTAGCACCTTTGCTTAACATGCAGCAGGTCCTGGGTTCAAGCCCCAGGGGGTTGGACTTGATGATCTCACGAGGTCCCTTCCAACCTTATGATTCTATTCTAAGCCTCAAAATTGTTTGCAAGTGGCTGCTCTAACAATTCCATGGGAAGAATGAAAGAACAACTGTTGAAATCGATGTGCCAGAGATATGAATGTGAGTAAAGGAATTAGGCTACCCCGGGGGTCCACAGCCCATGGTTCCATAGCTGCATATGGCTCTTTCATTGCCCCCTTGCAGCTCTGGGCTCCAGACCCCCCTGCCAGCAGGGACCCTGCAGGTGGCCTACTCGTAACTCCGGGCTCCCCACCATCACCTGGGAACCCTGTTGGTGGCCCACACCAGGCTCCACACCACCACCAGCAGACCCTGCAGGGGACCCACTTCTGGTTGCAGGCTCCATCCCCCACCACCACCAAGGAACCTTGCGGCTGGCACCCTGGCCCAGCTCCGCTCATCCCCACCAGAAGGCTACACCCATTGTGGCTCTCAAAACGCTTGGTTATTGAAGGAATGTTTTTAAAATGGCTCTTATCTTTTGGGTTACCGACTCCTGGACTATCCTATAGACTATCCTATCATCATCACATTGTTAACAGCAATACCGCCTTTCATCACACATACCCATAACAACATCCATGCAGGATGCAGCCTTCAAAATAAGCAGGCAGGTGTGGGAATTATTTCTAGTGTTTGGATTGCTGTCTGTATTTAACACATTGTGCCACTTCCATGTTCTGCATGGCTGTGTTCACACAGCACGCTTCTTTCGAAACAACAGAGGTTGTTTCGAAATCAGAGTTAGGCTGTTCACACAACGCACAGCTGTTTCAAAACAACGGGTTCTGTTGTTTCGAAACAAGTTAAACCCGATGCGGGGATGAAACAACGTTGTTTCAAAACAAGTTGTTTCAAAACAAACAATGCCGTGCAAACACGTTGTTTCGAAACAACGGTGACTTGTTTCGAAATAACTGTTGTCTGAACATGCTATTTCGCTTTGAGCTGTTTTCCTTAATTTGAATTAACAAACTGTTAATTCGAATTAACTTATTTCGAAATAAGATGTTACTTCGATACAAGTTGTTTCGAAACAACCGTATTGAAATAACCCCGTGTGTGAACACAGCCTATGAGTCGCCGTGATGTAACTGTGTAGCACACAACAATGCATATTATATAATTTTTACACATGAAGAGGTAATAAAAACTAGGCACAATAAATACAGGTTTACCCTGTCTGTACATCAAATGAAATTCTAAGAGACATTATTAACCATACATTTGGAAAGGAAGCCAGACCAAATGACTTCATCACATCAAAGGCTAGCCCTGCACACAAATGCATATCAGACCGTGCAGACTTAACCATCACTAAGGCCCTGTGTACTACTGATACACTTTCAATGTAAATAGTGGGATCAGATCCCTCCTGGGAGTTATGATACCATGCTACATGATTGCTAAGGCCCGAACCCAGCAAACCCTGAGGCTTGAGGTCAACTGTAACTGTGTTTCCATTCTTAAAGATAACAAATTTATTTATTGCATCAGTTTTCATGGGAGAACATCCCACTTCATCAGACATGAAAGTTCATGTGATAAATTTGTTAGTCTTTAAAAGTGCCACAGGACTTCTTGTTTGTTTTGTTGGATTAAACTAACATAGCTACCCCTTTAGAACTATATTTCCATTGGGTTCAATGAGACTTAAGCACTTTCCTGAATCAGGGCTTAATTGGTGTACATAAGGCCCTGACACCCACATCTCCATACCTGCTATATGTCTTTCATAGGTAGCCAACAGGACTTTCGTCAGCTTCCTCATTAACAATGTATGGCCTAATACCTAACTCTTATATAGTGTTGTTATCAGCAGATCTCAATGTTTTAAAAGGAGGTCAGTTTCATTATCATTACTGATGTTTTTAAAAAGAAATATCTCATTGCCTCCATCATTTATCTCACACCATCCTAGATGCGCCATGATATGAAGAAACTAAAATTTTAAGCCATCTGTGACAGATTAAACACCTGCCTCCCAATAATGGTGAGAAAAGAGAAGGTTGGTCAAGAAATTTGAGAGGAACAGATTTTCCCACATCGTTTCTGCTCAGATTAATATTTGGCATGAAGAACATAAATCACAGCTGCTTTACTATTTTACTATTTAATGAATATTCAATTCTGATCGCATGATTTAGGACACAACCTGAACTGATTTGCACAGTGAGACTCAGGTAATTTAGGTCCTGATCCTGCAGAAATGATGCATCTGCTTAACTTCCCACTGTTAATACAACTGAAGTCAACAGACCTGCTCATATGGAGCATTGTTAAGCACATATGCAATTAATTTCTTACAGAGGACCTTTTCATTTCCTGATCCATGGGAACCAGACCTTTTTCCAGTAGTGTTTCTTCTTCATCTAATCACTTCTTGCACTTTGAAGCATAGTTCCCAGCTGTATAGTACTAGATGGCCTCCTAGATGAAATTCCAGGTGGTGTGAGAGTCACATATCTACGCAGCACTGAAGAGGTGACCTCAGATATTTGATTGCTGGGCCACCATTGCATTCTTGGAAACACATTTTTCTTTACTTCTGATACAACTATAATATGTCTCACTTTGTTGCAGACTTGATGGTCTGTAGTTTATCCCCATATCCCATGATTTATAGTCATCTTTTCCCTCTTTCACCATCTTTCTTCAGGTTCCTTTGAAGACTTACAGGTGAACGGGCTCAAAGCCAGCCTTTAAATCCTGAAGCAGCTTCACTCAAATAAAGCCAGAACCAAAATACCTTGCTGTTTTTCATATCCTCCTCCTCCCCCCTTCAGATTCTCATCCACATTTAATTCTCTGCTACATTTGCTACATTCCACAGGAGAATGAAACAGAAATCATGTGAAAAACACTTGTTCAATCACCATCCATAAAACTCTTTCATTCTTCCCTACCCCCCAAAATGGGATATTTCCCTATAGAATGAGTTTTGCCTGAGGCCTAAGGACACGCTAGATTCATAGCATTTAAGACCAGAAGAGATAAGTAGACCTGTTTTTATCACAGGCCATTAAATTTCACACAACTACCCTGTTATTAAACCTGAAAACTTGTTTGCCTACAGCATATCTTCTAGATTTGAAGGCTTCAAGAGATGGAGAATCCGCTGCTTCTCTTAGTAGTTTTTGCTAATTAGACACTATCATTTATAAATACTTGTGCCTAATTTCCAATTTGAATTTGTCTGGCTTCAGCTTCCAGTCATTAGTTCATGTTATGGCTTTATACACTAGCCTTAGTAGCTTAGTATTTTCTACCTATGCAGGTACTTGTACACTCAGAGCTGTAACTATGGTGGGGTGAGCAGGGCTTTGCTCCATGCGCCCTGGAGCGGCTCCATTGAGCTGCTCCATAAAGGGCGCATTCCCTGCCCATCACTCCAGGCTCTGGCTATTGTAAGGGGCACTTTCCAATCAGAAAGTATGTACCCCAAGTGCTGGATTTTTCAGTTATAGTTCTGTGTACACTAATTAAATATCCTCAATCTTCTTTTTAGGACATTTTCTCCACTCCACTGATAGTTTTTTACTCTCTTTTCTCCATGCTGCCCAGTTTGTACTATTCTTTTGAAAATCTTTATACCATAGCTCTACATGGTTTTCTGTTACTGAGCTCACCAATACCATAGACAGCCAGACTAATGGCATGTTTAAGGTCTGATGATTTGTGACTGATCACAAACTAGGGCTAGAAATTGATGTGATACTATATACTGCAAACAAAGTCCCAGGTTTGCCAGTAAGTAGAGAACTTGCTTTTAGCCTGGACAGTCTCAGATACTTGCTCTTACACCATCCTAGATTATCAATCTTTAAACAGGATCTCAAATATTAGTCAGAATTTCTTTCTCCCACCAACACCTGGGGAATTAGAAAATATATTTAGAAACTGTTAAAAACTCTCTAAAATATTTGTAAACAGTTTTTCTGCAAAATATATTGCCTGTAAATCATGCATGATGATTGAGTTTGGTAGAAAGACTTTAGTGGCACTGGTTTGGGGTGACCTACAGTAAGTCACTTTGGGTGACACATGACTAAGATTCATTTGGAATTCATTCTAATAAAATATATTTACCCCTTCACAACTCTATATAGAATTTATGTTACAATGAGAATTTCTCTCTTGATTTATTAGTCTCCCACTACTTTAAGACAACCAGTCCAGTGGCTGGGTGGACCATGAAAAATTCAACATTGCTCCAGATTTTTTCTTTCTTAATCTTTTATCAGCCCCATTTTAGGGGGTACTGCAGCAAAAGAATGAAGAAATCCATGTTCTAGTAGGATAGTGTGTTCAAAGTTTCAAATAAATAAATAAGCAAACAAACAAACATATATTATCCCACCTACTTTTGAGGTACACATAAAATTTAAAAATATTGACTTCAAAGATGTCAAAACATGCTCCTTTCTTTTTCAGTTTTTCTGCAGAAGAAAAAGTAAAGTGATGGGCTGCTAACTGCAACACAAAGCTCCAAGGTGGACCAAGAAGGAAGCTGCATAATTCTCAGGACTTCTCCTATGCAGTTTTTCAGAAGCTGTCCTCTTTTGAAAAGATGGTTGACACAATACATCTCTTTCACTCACTCTCGCCTGCCCCCTGCCACAATTCAACAAAATCCATGAATGGACAAAATCCACCACAAATGAGTCTTTTAGATCCAGATTTTGTGGACTTGAGTAATCTTTACTCACTTGAGTGGTTCCACTGATTTAAAAAGTCTACATAAAGTCTACTTGTAATAGTAAAGATTTACAGTTTTAGGCTCTGGCTGGATCTCTGGGAAAGAAATGGACACGTTGCCTAATTTTCAGGTAATGCAAAAATCTGGTGAGAATTCTCTCTGCCAGTAAGACTTTAGAATTTGAAATTTAGATGTTACCACAAGAATCATGAAAGTACACAAGAATGGTGTAGCACAGGAGTGACACTGCAGCTTGTATTTACACTGACTTTATTATATCCTTGTTGCCTTCTACCTACCCCATCTGCTCCTTTTATATACCTTGCATGTTGCCAAGATTCAAAGGGGCAGCCGTGTTAGTCTAGTTCAGTAAAACAAACAAACAGAGAGTTCTGTGGCAGTTAAAGACTAACAAATATATTTATTGCATGAGCTTACATGGGAGAAAATCCCACCTGTTATCTAACACTTAGGCTGTGTCTACACTGATGATGGCAAAATCACTGCCATCAGCCCAGCACACCCCGAAGCAATTTTGAACTTGCTGCTGCACTCCCAGAAATCAGTGCCAGAACTCCTGGCCCCCAGGAGACATAGGGGAAAGCCAACCACAATGGATTTGCAGTCAGCTTTCCTCAATGTGTGCTGGTGGCTTAGGAAGTCACCGGCATTTACACAAGGCATGTTATGTGCCTTGTGTAAATGCTGGTTGACTGCTGCTGAGAAGAGCCCTAAGTGTAGACTAGGGCTTAGATTGTAAGATCTTTGGGATAAGAGCGCTCATTCCTCTGTTTACATGTTTGTACAGCACCTAGCACTATAGGGTGCTGGCATATGGGCACTATCATAATATAAATAATACCTAGTCGAAATATTGGATCAAGTTTAAAATCTTTGGAAGCGACCATCAGCCTAGATGTAATGGAACCAGTGCTAAAAGAATCCTCTCCATGCTCCCCTTGTTCACATACTTACTTCAGTCTAGTACAGCCAAAGTCTGGTTTTTATGTATAAATTCTGCAGTTTAATTATAGAGGTTATATAACCTGCTATGTGGAGAATAGTCTTTATATGCTAAAAGGAGACAGGTCGGTTTACCAAAATATAGGCAATAGCGAATGCTTTCACTCTCTGCTTGGATGGGTAGCCCATCTAATTTTCGTTCCTTCACCTGTTTTTGTAGGTACTTGATCTCTTTGGAAATCATCATCATACCTCTACTAAAGCAATGTAATTTTAGTGTTCTAAGTTCCTTTTCACATTTCATTATAGGAAATGGCACACTTCCACTTTGCCTATCCGATTGCCATGTTTCCAGCTTGACAAGTTTTCCAGTTTCCAGTGTGACAAGACTTTCTTATTTGCCACAGTGCATATTAAACATGAACATCTCCTTTTGCAGCATTGTTGAAGGGTTTGGTAATAGAAACTTCCTGCTGGGGTGCAGGGGTAGGAGTTGACCAGCACATTTACCCTGCAAAAGACATAATGCTCAGCTATTTCCCCTTGAATGCAAGGCACTGTTTAAAAAGCTCAAAGGAAACTTTTAAAGGAGCCCAAAAAGGAATCTGTACTGAGAAATGCCATCCATCAACAGTACGATCAAGAACACGTGGGGACAAGTTAGCCACATATCACTCTTTCATGCTGATATATTTCATGGCACCTCAGGTGTCAGCAACTTTGCAGTTTAAAGGTGGAGAAGTATAGTGTTTACATTCACAGGAGAATGTTTACCTACAGATAACAAGTTAGCCTAAGGAAACAGAGAATTGTCTGTACACAAACCAGAATCGTTAAGTGGAAAGTGATGGATGGATGAAAGAGGAGCTGTGAGGTAGGTGAAGTTTTCATACACCCAATATGTCGTTGCAGGTACATGGTGACATGCCCAAGTCTTCCCTTATGGTACAATTTGTCTTCCAACCATCTAGTCAATATCACACTGACTCAGGCTAGTCAGAAGTCAACAATCTCTTTAGACATAATGACAGGATGAAACATGACAACTGCTGAGTTATCACAAAGTCTTTGTCTACACTGGTGGCTTAAGTCAACTTAAGCAACTCCCTGGCCACATTTGGAGTTCATTAAGTCGACTTAACTCCTGCCTTTAAAGTCGACTTTAAGGGTTAAGTCGACTTTATAAAGTCAACTTAAACAATTGACTTAAGAAAGTCGACTTTAAGTCAACCTTATTAAGTCAACTTACCTGAGCCCTCTAGTGTAGAGATAGACAGGAAACCTAGACATTTTTCCACCTACCAAATGTTAAAGAGAGAGTTTTACCATGCACCTGAAATGCCTATGTAACATTTAGTGATCGTTGCACTGTGAAAAGTAGTGTTTCCTATTTTAAAATATTTACATAAATGGAGACTTGACCCACACACTTCAAAATGTAGCATGTTAATCTGAAGCAAGAGTTAAGTTTACATAATCAGCAAGTGAAAAGGTTTAATTAATGTTGAGTGTTCAGATTTCAGCCTACTCAGCAGGGATTCTCCAATGCCTCTCATTCAATGATTAGTGGGTAAACAGAGTTTTGAAAACCTGTAAATAAATATGTCTTTGGACAATGGTCTGGAAAACCCAAGTAGGCAGGCAAGCAGAAAGATTATTTTGAGAGTCTTAAATCTTTTCTTTGTCCTTATTATAATAAACATGAATGTGCAACTTCACTTTCTTTAAATTGACATGGGTTAAAAAAAAAAAGTAGATTTGGAGGACTTGATGGCTCAGAGAATTGGCAAAGGCCAATTTAAAAGTATATAAATATAAATATAAAATTCTAAATTCTAAATTTAAAATTCTAAATATAAATATAAATATAAAATTCTAAATCTCATATAATGTATATTTTTATGTGTTTTGGAATTTATGGCAAATTATAGTGAGGAGGCTGGAAAGAAACAGGTTGGGCATTAAGACAAGCAATTTAAAATCCAATTAATTTTTCTTTTAAATTTTTAGAAAAAAAAAACAACAGCTGCAGGATAAAGCCAAGAAGGAAAGTAATGGTTGTAATCATAGGATTTACCTTTCATTCCCCTACTTTAAGGTTCTTTTTTTTTTTCCCCAGTGTTTCTCCACTCTGGCATTTGATGAAGTGGGGCTTTGCCTATCAAAGCTCATGCAAAAAATAAATTTGTTTTTAAGAATAAGTTTAGCAGTTGAGAGGAACAGAAAAGGCATTGACTTGATATTGCTGGGTCTCTCTTTTTAAATCATAAAGTGATCAGCTGTACAGAAAACACTGTTGGTTCCAAACCTTAATAAATAAATTAGTTCATCCTCCCACCCACCTCCCTTTGACTTTTCTTGAAAATTCATAGTAAGTAACATCCGTACAGTTCTCATTTGAAGAATTCACTTAAGGTTGTCTACACCCAAAAGTTGTACTGCTTTAACTGTACCAATATATTTAACATGATACAACCCCTCACTCCTACTCCCCCTTAATATTCTCTTTGCATATAAAAGCACTTGTACTGAAGTAAAATTCCACGAGGGGAATCAGATATACCAGTAAAATTGCAGCAGCACTAAAGAATGTATCTGTATAATTATCAGGGCTGTAACTATGGTGGGGCCAATGGGGCTTTGCCCCAGGTGCACTGGAGTGGCTCAATAGAGCCACTCATTTAAAAGGTGCGTTTCACGGCGCTAGCCCCAAGCGCTGCTAATGGCAAAGGGCATGTTCCAATCAGAATGCCCCAGGTGGCAAAACAGCACATTACAGCTCTGATAATTATATCACTTAAAAAATAAAAACACACCAACTTAAATAGTAATCCAAAATATAATACAATGATTACTACAAACCAAATGACCTCCCTTCACGTGCCAAGCTCATAGTTCACAGCAAACAATGAGCTATAGCAGTCAGATATTATTTGTCTGAAATGGGCCTAAAGACCCATATCCAGGGAGCAGCGTCTCACTGTGCTAGATCCTATAAACTCCTAACATGAAACAAGGAAGACAAGAAGAAAAGTCTGCACCCAGGCTCAGATTCTACCCTGCACTTCGGCTATGTTATGATGATATCAGGAAAATGGGCGTGTAGAAAACCTCCAGCCCTAGAAGCTCCTTGTTTCAGGAGGGCTTCCGGGCCAGAACAAAGCAATAAGCCAGGACCCCACATTGCTCCAGCTATTCTGCAATGACACCAACCCCCATAAAACCATTAGTAGCTTATATCCATTCTGAGGCTCCCTGAGGTGGGCCCTTAGACCTAGCTCAGGGTGAAACAGGGGCAGTACAAAGGTACTTAAATCCACTCCTTCCCATCTTTTTCCCGAACCCAGTGAATCTAACTCCAACATATTTTCAAAAGGCCTCTTAAAATGATATCACAGCAGAGCAGTTTTCACCATGCCCATTCATATACTGTTATGTAAAGGATAAGGAGAAACCAAACCAACTTAATTAGCCAAACCTAAGACTTTATAAACTCAGCCAGAAACTGACACTTAAGAATTTATACCCATTCAGAAAATGCTAGTGCCATAGATCCACTGTCTTTTGCAATATTTCTCTCTTCTTTTATGGCACATGCATGTACATACACATGCTGGCCCCAATAAGTGCCAGGTTACAGATCAGTTAGTTATCATTTGTGTCCTCTCAAGTGAATTGGTGGGGTAATGGGAAGGTACAGGCACCAACTGCAGCTCTTAGAAGAGTTCTGGCTGCCTAGGCCCTCCCAGGCAGCACACAAACCCCCCTTAGATTATCGTCTTTCAGGTTCCCAAAAAGAGGACACTGCCAGAGTCTGGGGGGAGCTAGCAGAGGGTTCGGTAAGGGGGAAACTGGAGGGGTGTGTACTTGAAGAAATATGTAGGGTTGCTGGACTCTGTTCCCTGTGAGCTGTGTGTGTGTGTGTGCACGCACACAGATCATGAAACCTGCGCACACAACAAAATAAAGTGCGCACCAAAAAATTCAATAGTGCTAATATTGGTGCTCACAAAGAAATGTTTTTGTGCACACAGAGAAATTGTTTGCGCACACAGTCTACGAGTAATTAGAGGGAACATTGGTGCTGGACCGGTACCTGCAGCCTCACTCTCAAAGTCAGGAGCAGCCTCACTCCCTGTCAAGGTGGCAGGGCAGCGGATGCAGGCCCAAGATACAGCACTGCTGGTCAGTGCTTCCTTGTTTCTCCTCCCCCCAGGCTGCGATCGGGCACCTCAGTGGACAGGACTAATTGCGACACGGAGCCAATGCTTTCCGAGTTGCAATGTGTGTTCCACAGAAACCTGAACATTTCCTCTTTTTTAAAGATCTGCCTAGACAGAAGATCAAAAGAGAAGTAATGTTCAGGAAATCCTGAATGTACGGTAACCCTGCCCACTCTCCCTTCACTGCTGACCCACCTTATTCCCCCTGGGCTCACTTACAGAAGCCCAACATCCATAGGAACAATTGGAGAGAGAAAGAACTAAGATCTATTTTGAGATTATGCCCAAATCCTATGGAGGGATGTAAATGGCAGGTGAAAGGGGAAATCTCTTTTATATCCTCCCATTGTCTTACTAGGATATGGCCCTTGTAATCTAAAGTCTGCTAATGATCAACAACACTGCACATGTACACATTAGCTTTCATCTGAAGATCTTCATTTGAAAGGTTTGTATAAATACTACACTTTATGTGGAAGTTTCACTCTCTTGCTAAACTCAGCAAAATGGTGGCACACCAGTTAAGACTCAGATTTGCAGAAGTAGCAAGCACCAACAACTCTAACCGTGCAATAAAGGACTTGCTCAAAGTCACACAATAACAGCTAGGTATAAAACCAAGGCTATGTCTAAACCAGTGGTTCCCAACCTCTTCTTTGCCATGGCACACCTTTAATGATTTAAGGCGTACAACCATATTGTCTCCAAATGAGCTCATGAATGTTTCTGAGCCAATCCAGAACTCTTCGAGTAGTTTTTTCAAAAAATTCCATGGCACACCTGTTCAGGCCTGATGGCACACCTATGGTTGGAAAACACTGATCTAAAAGACCATTTTTGTCAGCATAACAGGGGCATTCCTGCCCTGGGGAAGCACCCAGGGCATGTGCCCAGGCCATGCCCCCTGCCAAGAGGCCAAGCCCCCAGCCAGGGAGGGGGCCAGGAGTGGCCTCCACAGCTGCGGGTGGCTGGGCTCCAGATTCCCCGCCGGGGATGAGGCTGCCGTGGCCGCAGGCGGCTGGGCCCCAGATTCCTGGTTGGGGATGGGGCCAGGAGCGGCCTCCGCGGATGGGGCTGCCGTGGCTACAGGCATCTGGGCTATGGATCTCCGGCCCGACTGGGCCGGAGACTGGGGGGGGGGGGCGCCAGACCCG
>ML682036.1:9351971-9368395 GCA_007922195.1 Podocnemis expansa
GACCCGGGACACTGGCGCCAGGACTTGGGACATATGCCCCGTGTGCCTGGCGCCAGCGACGCCCCTGCAGTATAATACGTGTCACTCGGAAGTGTGAATAAGCAATCCCCTTGAGAGAAATAAGTTACACCTATTTTTACATTTTTATTTTATTTTTAGCTCCAGTGTGGACAGCACTATGTTGGTGGGAGACGTAACAGCTGCCATTCGTTGGGGGTGGACTGACTAAAATCGACAGGAGAGCTCTCTCCCATCAACTTAGAGAAGCTACACGAGAGAGATTACAATATGTTCTCCAGTGCAGCCATAGTCCATGACATGGTGCTTTGTGGTCTATGGGATTTTTTTTTTCTGTAAGCACTAGACATCACTTCCTTTGCAGTGTTTCAGTACTTAAGCAACTCTTTACCACTGAAAGAAAAACAGATGCTGGATGCTTTTACATTTAAAAGTTCTTTAAAATTTCTCCTTTAGTAACAACAGTGAATTAAACTTAAAAACAAAGCAAAATTGTTTCTTCCTGATGTAAAAATAACACAAAAAGTCTGAATTCCTTTTGAAGAGAGTAGCCCATGAGTCAGAGTTCTAGCGAACAAAGAGCCTAAGTTTCCATCCAAGGAAACGGAAGGAAATTTCTGCTTCCTACAGTAGCACATCAAACATTTCACAGGATCTCTCTGGCTCACACAGATGTGAATAACAATGAAAGAGCATCGTTTCTTCCTGGTGGGGAGAAAGAAAAGACTTTATCAGCAAGGGCGCTGCGACTGCTCTGAAGAGGACTGCAACAATATACTTGAGTATTTCTTTTGTTACACACAGCACAGCATAATGGACAATGACATCTCAATGAAGCACACTGGCAATTGATTACACCTCCTTTGAAAAGAGATGCACATGTGTATAGCAGAGAGATAGACCATTTAGAAAAATAACCTCTTCCCTCTGCTTAGGGCAGGTATTTTTGCAATCTTTATACCACCTACCTTTACCAATGGCAGAAGTACACTGCCTCTCTTTCTGAACAAGCATAGGAGGCATTTCGCTTACAGAGTGATGTTTAACTTACTTAATAAAATACATGGGGGTAAGGGAAGGACAGATTTTTTTTTAATAAAAACAAAGAAGGAGTCCTGTGGCACTTAAAGACTAACAAATTTATTTATTGCATGAGCTTTTGTGGGAGAAAATCCCACTTCATCAGATGCTTTTTGTTTAAGGCACTACTTATCCCAGCACCTTACTCTTCACTCTGAGAGAGATGAGTACTGGCATTCCAAAGAAATTACAGCTAAACAAACTAGTAAAACAGCAATTCTTAAACAGTCCAGGGAGCTTCTCCCCAGAGCCAGGCAGAGGGCCTTTGAGAGTGTGGGTGGGAAAGCAAACAAGGAGCCTGGCGGCACTTTTAAAGAGTAAAATTTATGTCACATGAAATAAATTTGTTAGTCTTGAAAAGTGCCACCAGACTCCTTGTTTGTTTTGCTGGACTAGACTAACCTAGCTACCCCTTTGGAACTTGATGAGAAAGGTGGTCTTTCTTTTGCACAGTGCTGAAAAGAAAGATTCTTCTTCGAGTGCTGCTTACATCACTCAGTTACGGGCCACAGCGCATGGTAGCTCGGAAAGTCTTTTAGCCTTAGCCTGTCAGGTCAGGGCAGACAGCCAATGCCCGCTCCATGTCTATATAGCCGTGACCCTGACCCTGACCCTCCCAGTTCCTTCTTTCCAGCCTCAGTGACGGTGTGAGAATAGCCAAAACTTGTGGAAGCAAGTGCCTGTCCTCGTTCGTTCATGCTAACGATGCTGGAATTTAAGCCTTGCCCATCGTGCTGCAAAGCCTTCCTGATCAACGATGCCCATTAGAAATGTCTCATGTGCCTCAGTGAGTCACACCTCATGGACAATTGCTCCATCTGCAAGTCCTTTAAGTGGAGGGCCTGCAAGGACAGGGAGTGGAGGTTGTGCAATCTTGCCCAAGATCAGGCATCTCACCCAGCGCCCGATACACTTCACACGCTGAATGCTCTGCTGGCCCCACGTATGAATTCTGCGCAAGAACCTATCCAGCGCCACTTTTTGGCTCAGAATATGAAGCCACTATTGGCATCTGACTCGGCACCAGTACAGCGCTGTTTAGCACCACCCCCAGACACCCCTCCTCAGGAGTCAGTACCGGGGCACCTTTTGGTACCGTCAATGCCAGAGGCCCTTGCGGCAGCTCGGGCCCTGCTCCAGGCAACAGCTCTAGTACAGGCCAAGAAAGCCAGGTCCAAAGGCAAACCAGCACTTTTGGTGAAGAAGGGGATGATGAGAGGCTCGGTACCGCTCCCAGCCTTAGCGCCATCGAGCCCTCAACCAGTACTGCAGAATGGTACTGAAGACCGTACAGATGACCACTCCTCCCAGCACTCATCCCGTGAGCCCTCAGTACTGTGCTCCCAGGGCTCAAGACGGCAGAGGTCTAACTCATCGTCACCAACCTCTTCCTGCTCCACTCCTCAGGGCCCTGGAATTCCGAAAGCTGCAGAATGAAACCCTGGTATTGGTGGATGAGTGGGAAAGCAGAGCCAGAAGCATTCCCTGAAACCCCTGTCAAGAGGAGGCATGGCCCCAGCAACTCTGGTGCAGGCGACACAGCGGAGTTCCAGACATCGTGATGTGGGGCTAGAGGGCACACAGAGAGAAAAGGGCCGCTCCTGCTCCCGTCAACCCACGGCCGTAGGCTCCTCCAATGACTGGTCACAGGAATGGCTGGATTGGACGGCTGACAATGACCCTGTCTCCTGCCATCTGTCAGCCCTGTCATTGACCCAAACTCCCGACTCATCGGACCTATCCGATGATGAACCCGACTGAGACTCCACCCGCTGCAGTAGATCACAGGTCCTTCATCCTCTTCCCAGACAAGGTTACCTTTCAAGGACCCCTGGTATACAGGGACGACCCCTGCACACAGCAGGAACTGCTTTGTCATATGGCAGCAAACCTCAACTTAGATTTGGAGGTGGTCAAGGAGAAGTGTGACCCCCTCTGATGTGGGTGACGCCACCCCACCTGCAAAGGTCTCCATCCCCCTCCATGAAGGGGTGTACAGTATCATGAGGCCACGACGGCAAACCCCATCATTAATCCCTCCTGTGTCCCAGGTGGCAGATCGGAGGTACCATGTTCCCTCCGATAAGTGAGCGTTCCTCTTCCACCACGTCTTACACCAAGGTCCCTGGTGGTGGACGCAGTTAACCAGAAGGAAGGGCAGGGCCAACTGGGCTCTACCGCTAAGAACAAGGATACAAAGAAGCTTGATCTATTTAGCAGGAAGGTTTATTCCCCCTCCGCCTTACAGCTGTGCATTGCCAATCACCAAGCCCTCATTGGGAGATACGTGTTCAACCTCTGGAGGGCTATGGAGAGCTCCTGTGATTGCGTCCCTAGAGACCACCTGAGGGACTTCGAAGCAATGGCGGAGGAAGGGGTCTTTGCCTCCAGAGATGCCCTTATGACCTCCTGGGATGCATCTGACACAGCCTCGCATAACATGGCCTCTGCTTGCCTGTGAGGCAAGTGGCCTGGCTTCAAGGCTCAGGCCTGTCCCAGCTGATGCAACTGATCATACAGGACTGTAGCAGGGGAGAACAGTTGCCCTCTGACCAGGAGACAGCCAGTCGCCAGGACTCTCCCTGCTGGCCTGAGGAGACTCTGCCCAAAAGCCCAGCCCAGGCCGAGGGAAAGGGAGGACTATATAAGGGGACAGACTGGCCAGCCCAGGGGGGAACAGATGTAAGGGAGGCTTAGAAGCTGTGTCTATCAGCTTCTGAAGGGAAGCAACTAATCTGCATGGGTCCTGTATTAGTATGGTATTTGCGTAGTGGGTGCAGATCATAGTGGGTAATGTCATTTGGGGTTAATCTGCTTGCAAATCTGTCAATACCTGTAATTCTACTGAAGGGAAATATAAAATACTGTCTTTTTGTAAATTGCTACTCTGTTTGTTTCAAATCTGTCTGAATTAGTTAAAGAGTAAAAACTACCCTTACTTAAAAAGAGGCTTGTAAAAAAGGCGACTGGATTTTTCAGCCTGTAAAAGAGAAGAGGGGGTGGGGTTTTGCATTAGTTCCTTTTGGAGTAAAATGCTGGAGGCATTCCTGTCTCACCCCAGCCCCCCTGTCAAATGATAGTTCTGGGCTTCTTTGAGGCCCCTTTGTTATATTAAGGACAGTAGGTGTTTGCATGCTACTTGATGTTTAAGAGCTGCTGTGACTAGAGAAAGGCAAACTCTCTGAGCTGAAAGGGAACTCCCCCCCTCTGAGCTGAAATTACTAAAGAGGAGCAGCAGATGGAGAGAGCGGCTGGTGCTGGCAGACAGTGAGCGGAGCCAGCAGATGGTGAGAGCAGCAAGCTAAGCAGCAAGCTGGGCGGCACGAGTGACTGGAAGGCAGAGCCGGCAGACAGTGGGCAGAGCCAAGGAACAGTTTTAGAGGATGGAGTGAGTGACCAGTAGATGGTGTCAGCAGACAGCTGGCATGAAAGACACTCCCTACATACCCTAGGGTTGGTTGAGAGCCTAGTTAGTACTGATTCCACAGATCAGTTCCAGTTTTGCCATTAAGTCTTGCATGTTCTGTTATGTGGTGTGGATCGTTGGGAACTTTGCTCTGTACTGACTAGCTAGATCAGTGCTGATTTCTGTTATTTGGTCTTTTACATTCTGTTTTGTTACTGTCAAAAGTTCTGTTTACTACACTCACACTTGTGCATGCGAGTGGGGAAGCCTTACCCCTTTAGAGTGCCCAGGAAACGGTGCAGGATTCCCAGAAATCTGGGTGGGGGCTTGAGCTGGTTGGTGGTGCTACATTATTGGGAAACCCCTAAGTATAGAACCCAGCCCTTGTTCTGCCAGCCTGCCCTGGCAGAAAGGCTACACAGAGAAGGAGACGCCTGCTGGATTTAGCAGATTTCCCTCCCCGGGAGAACCAAGGGGGTGATTGCTGGCAGGACTCTGCCCTGTATTCATCTCCCCCAGGCGAAGACTTGGAAGAGCTTCCCTCGGTGGAGAGCCTGGATGAGGGGAACAAGCCAGACGCCCATGAAGACCTAGAGGAGCTTCCTTCCACAGAGGACACCAGCAAGCCAGCTCCCCTGAACCCCTGTGACCTAGAGGAGCTCCTGCTGGGTGATGGACTGGAGGAGTTACCTGCACTGCCACCAGTGGATAGCGAGGGCCTGACTGGGATGCCCTTGGCTACATATCCAGAGGACCTAGAAGACAGTGAGATGCAGGTAACCTAGAGGGGAAGTGGGAGGAAGTATCCCAGGGGCAGTAGATGAATATCTAGTTGCATGTGGAGGGTTAGTATTTCAGCTGGAGCCCACTGACCCAGTGGCATTGCATTGCCACTGATAGGGCCCTGTGCTGGAACCCAGTGGAGTGGGCAGGCCTGCGTTCCCCTCCCCACCCCCTCTGTGCTCCGCCTTACCCTGCTGAGAGGTTGAAGGCTCTGGACTTTGATATTGTGCTTAGCCTTACCTGCTGAGGGGGCTGAAGCCCAGAGACTTTGATATAGTGCTTAGATTTACTCCGCTGAAGGGGTTGAAGGCCAGAGTTTGATACTGTGCTCCACCCTACCCTGCTGAGGGGGTTGAAGGCCCTGGACTTTGTAATATGTGCTTCCTTATCCTGGTCTCAACCATGTGGCCTGAGGGCCACATGCAGCCCCTAAAGATATTTCCTGTGGCCCTCAGCAACACTATTTTTACTGATATTTGCAATGTCGTTATATGAAAAGGGTTCAGTGGTGTGGCCCTCAGGCTAACAAACTAGTCCTCATGCAGCCCTCTGCTAGTCTTCATGCGGCCCTTGTGGTAATTTGAGTTTGAGACCCCTGTACTAGAGAGAGTGAAGGCCAAAGACTTTGGGACCCTGCCTCACCCTATTAGGAGACTAGAAGGCCATAGAAATAATGGAGCTTGGTCTGACCCCAGTGAGGGTCAGGACCTGCACCCCCAAAGGCGGCTTGGCTGAGGGCCAAGCCCATTTACAAGGACCTACCATTCAAAGGCCCTGCCCTCTTTGCTGAGTCCACAGACTTAACACTGCATAAGATGAAGGACTCTAGGGTCACCCTTAAATCACGAGGCATGTACACGCTGCCACCTGTTAGGCGCCTCTTCCAGTCCCAGCAGCTGCACCAACAACAACCTCAGCAAATGCAACAGCAGACCCAGATTCAGGGCTCCCATTTCCGGTCCTACCAATACCCCCAACGCCAATACGGGGGTCTGGATAGGGATAAGATCTGCCCAGGTAGAGGCTGAAAATCCCAGGCCTCCCAGGCCAGCCATCAGGGACAAGGTATTGCACATTCAGCAGGAGAGAAGCAGTGCTTTTGACAGTCAAGATGAGGGCAGCACAACCATAGACTCAACCCTAACGTTTGCCAACCGTTTGGCCCAGTACTCTCATCACTGGGCCAACATCACAACCGACCAATGGGTGCTGGACCCGGTCTCCAAGAAGTATCTCATACAATTCTGGTCCACGCCTTGGGACAGAAAACCACTCCCTTCCTTGAATCTCGGGTGCCAGGAACTAGACCTGATGCTCAAGAGAGAATGCAAAAAACGCCTCTCCCTCAGGGCCATAGAGAGGGTCCCAAGATCAGAGAGGGGAAAGGGGTTTTACTCCCGTTACTTTCTAGTTCCCAAGCCAAATGGAGATCTGAGACCCATCCTAGACCTCAGAGCTCTAAACAAGCATAAGGAAAATAAAGTTCTGTGGTTTCCCAATCACGGATCATCTCATCTCGGGATTACGGGGATTCATTCGTGGCCCTCGGTCTAAAGGATGCTTACTTTCACATAGCGATATGCCCCCGCCACAGAAGGTTTCTAAGGTTCATGTTGGGGGGAAGACACTTCCAATTCACGTCACTCCCCTTCAGCCTCTCCTTGGCCACCAGGGTATTCACAAAGTGCATGGTGGCAGTCGCTGTGCACCTGCATTGGCAGGGTATAAAGATATACCCCTACCTAGATGACTGCCTAATAAAAGGGAGATCAAAAGCGTAGGTTGAACACAGCGTCAAAGTAGCGAGTCAACTGTGCAAGTACCTTGGGCTTTGCATAAATCGAGAAAAGTCAACACTCTCCCCATCCCAGGACATAGACTTCATAGGAGCTCTCTTAGACTCCAAAAAATGGAGGGCCTCCTTGCCCCCCTCAAGATTTCAGTTGATTTGCACCATCATTGCGGAGCTGCAGAACTCCCAGGTAACCATGGCCTGATGCTGTCTCCAGCTTATTGGGCACATGGCAGCCTCCACTTCAGTGATAAGGATGGCCCACCTGATGAGACTGTTCCAGGTCTGGCTGTCCACAGTGTTCCACCCACAGAGGCACCTTCTGTGCAAGGTACTGTCCCTACAGTGACCCTGATCACTGATGCCTCAGACTTGGGGTGGGGAGCCCATATATCAGGGGGTCTTTCCACCCAAATACATTGGTCCTCCAGGGACAGACCCCTTCACATAAACGTGAAGGAGCTGCAGGCTAGCACTCTGGCCTGCAGGCCCTTGCTGGACAGGATAAAAGGCAAAACAATTCAGATCCTAATGGACAACACCATGGCCATGTTCTACAAGAACCACTAGGGGGTGTCCGTTCCCCAGCTCTCTGCATTAGAGGCAACCAGACTCTGGGAACTAGCCCTGAGGTACAATTTCACCCCACTAGTGGCTCACCTGCCTGGAGTGGACAACAGGCTAGCAGACTCGCTCGGCAGAACCCCTTTAGCCCACCATGAGTGGTACCTCCACAATACAGTGGAATCCCACCTAGGCAACAGGCAAGAAACTCCATAGCCTAACGGAGCCTCCTTATGAACCCCTGGACTCATGTACTCTGCTGATCCTTGCACAGAAGGTGGCTTTTTTGGTACCAAATACCTCAGCCAGAAGATAATCTGAACTGAAGGCCCCTTCTTCAGAGCCCCCATATACAAGGTTCTTCCCTGATAAGGCGGTGCTCTGCCCACATCCATCCTTCCTTCCTAAAGTGGTCTCTCCATTTCACCTTAATTAGGACATTTGCCTGCCAGCGTTCTTCCCAGACCCGCAAGCTACAGAGAACCAGAGGAAGTGGCATACACTGGATGTCAAAAGGGCACTCAACATATATAGACCACACACACCCATTCCGTAGAACTTTCCAATTGTTCGTAGTGGTTGCGGAACGTAAAGGAGGACTTCCAGTGTCCTCACAATGTATTTCCAACTGGACTGTGAACTGTATTAAAGATTGCTACAGAAGGTCAAATAAGCCCCTCCCAGGGAATGTCAGGGCTCATTCGACCAGGGCCCAGGTTTCGTCAACAGCCTTCCTTGCCCAGGTCACAATCCAGCAGATCTGCAGGGCAGATATGTGATTGTCGGTGCATACCTTCACGATGCACTACGCTATTGTCCAACAGGCAGAGCCGTACTCAATGTGGGTAAACTGTAATTCCTCCCACCATCCCTGGGTATGGCTAGCAGTCACCTGTAAATGAATGATCTGAGCAGAGCTTGAAGAATAACAGTGGGTTACCAATGTAACTGTCCTTCTTCAAGATGGGCCACTCACATTGATTCAGATCCCTCCCACCGTCCCCGCTAACCAGAGTTGGCAAAAAGAAGGCACTGGGAGGGTCAGGATCATGGCCACCTATATAGCCGTGCTCGCGGCACAGAGGGGGCATTGGCCGTCGGCCCTGACCTGACAGGCTAAGGCTAAAAGGCCTTCTGAGCTACCATGCGCTGCAGCACATATACATCTGTAACTGAATGATGTGAGCAGCCCGTCTCGAAGAAGAATGGTTACATTGGTAACCCACCGATATCTGAAGAACCTCTACCATGATTAAAGACTTTAACAGGTCTGTTTCTATCAAATAGAAAAACAGACCATTTTTCATTATTTTCTTGGCTACTTCGTGGAAAGAAAGAGGCAGCTTTCACAAGTGGAAGGAAAAAACCCAAACAAGAAGTCTGGCCACATAGGGGTTTTCTTAGGAAAAATAAAAATGAAAAGATCTTTCCAAGTTATCTTTATCCCTGCAGAACATCACTGTAAATTTGTCTCAGGTTAAATTTCAGCACATTATTGTAATCAACATATGTAGTTGAAAACACTCATATGATACCAACATTATCAATTAGATAAGACTGAAAAATATGCAGGCTGTATTCCAGATATATTGCTCTGGTCCATAACAGTAATGATTAGATCATTTAAATTACTCACATGCCTTAAATTAAGTATGTGCTTAAGTGCTTTGCTGGATTGGGGTCATAAATATGAAGTCTTTGCCTTAAGGAATTTATGCTGCTGTTTTATGATAATTCAGAAAATGCAAACAATGGGCAACACAAAAAAAGTGATGCTAATACGTCTGTACAGAAATGAAACTGTGAAAGCAAGAAATAAAGTGTCAGATCTATGTCACTGGAACTTTTATACTTAATTCATTCTTCCATGGAAATCTACAGACTATGAACAGTTTGAATGATAAGTTAGGATTCAACTATTATTAAATGAATTAATATGATAGGATATTGTTGTAGTATCAGGACAGAATGAAATTTGAGGTTAGCCTTTGTTCAATCTATTCACTGCAAACAAAACTTATCATCTCTGTCAGATCCATCTTGTTGGAATTCTCTCTCTCTCTTTAGCAGCAGGTGTGCTATTTTGTTACAGTACCCCCCCACACACACACACACACTCAACAGGCTTTAATTTTTGCTTTTATTGTTAGCTCAGGACTCAGATTTTTATTTTTCCTCTCAACTTCTCTATATAATTTATTATACCCTGACATACTGTGAAACATAGCATATTAATTGCACCTGCAATAGAATACATTGCAAGGGTAAGTGAAAATTCTCTGTAAAAAACTAGGGTTAAATCAAAAGGTCATAGCCATCAAAGCTGGGCAGGTACCCATTGTAGTGGCTAGCACCGCTGCTTAACATGCAGAAGGTCCTGGGTTCAATTCCCAGGGTGTTGGACTCGATGATCTCACGAGGTCCCTTCCAGCCCTATGATTTGATTTGATTTGAACTACTGCTGGAGAGTTAACTACTGCCAAAAAAGAAAGCAATAGAACACCACTGGTCACCACATACAAAACCCAAGCTGAACCTCTACAAACAGATCATTAAGTACCTACAGCCTATTCTAAAAGATGATCCCTCACTCTCTCTAGCCTTGGGAGAAATACCTCTCCTTGCCTACAGACAGCCCCCTCAGGTTAAACAGGTACTCACCATTAACTACAGACCTAGCAACAGAGACATTAAAGCAGGCACACACCCCTGCAACAAACCACACTGCCAACTTTGCCTACATATCTGCACAAAAGATACCATCATATGACCTAATCACGCCAGCTACCCCATTGGGGCTCATTTACCTGCTCATCCACTAATGTGACTTATGCTGTCATGTGCCAGAAAACCCCCCACACCTTATACATTGGACAAACAGGACAATCACTGCGCAAAAGAATAAATAGGCACCAAACTGACAGTAGAAATCACAACATGCAAAAAACATTGGCTGAGCACTTCTATCTTTCTAATCACTCTGTGGATGATTTGTTACTGACTGTGCTCAAAAAAGTCAATGGGGCATCAAGGCTTCAAAGAGAAACATCTGAATTACAAGTGATATGCAGATTAGACTGTGTGAAAGCAGAATTAAATCATGACTATGGCTTCTTTTCCAATTACAACAGGTAATTTGACTTCGCCCTCCTCTATGTGCTGTCTCCCAGTGTTTCCCAGCTGCTCTGATTTCTGTTACTATATGACCTGATCCCATGTCTTACACTCCCTTGCATTTATTTTCATCCCATTCTGTAAGTTCCCCCATCTTCAAAGCATCTGACAAAGTGTGATTTTTCTCCCATGAAAGCTCATGCCATAAATAAATCTGTTAGTCTTTAAGTGCTACAGGACTCCTTGCTTTTTTTTTTTTTTTTTTTCTTACTGAACTAGACTAACATGGCTGCCACTTTGGAATCTATAAGATTGTAGAAAATCACTTGGCAATCTGGTCCCCAGGAGACAAAACAGCAGATGAACATTGTCTGATAAAAAATGTGGACTTTGCACTAGGATACAATGTTCACAAATGCACCTCTTTTTGTATGGGAATGTTTGTGAAACAAGCTAGAGCTCTATATTGCTCCTGATTATAATCAGTTCAGTGTTTCTTCCGCTGACCATTCTGTTTGCTTTCCTGAATTTCAAAATGAGAAGAAAGTGTGATCTTGATCTGATCATCATTGCAAAATTTGGGCTGATCTCATTTAATCTAATATTTGCAAGGTCTGAGGGCATGAGTTTCTGATCCAGACTTCAAATTTAGTGAAGGAACAGTTTTGAAGAGTGTTTTCTTAAACCATGAATTTTTGAGAGTTGGATAATAGCTCCTCAATTAAAATAATTCTGATTGTTTGTCTTATCTGCATTTGAAAATTAATGTACTTTGCACATTGTATACCATGACTAACTAATATAAAGTACCTGACTGATGGAGCTAAAGAAAACAGTTGTGTTTTCAAGACAGGTGTCAAAATGCAGAAACAGCAAATAATGATGACACAATTTCCTCCTCTCAATGTATCTGCCCTGTACAAAGACCTGCTGCTAATTTGCACTCAGCAAGGGGGGAATGCCATTGCTCTTTTGTTTAACTGAGAAACTGGTGATGTCATTTGGCTGTGTATTGGCTATTCTGTTGCCCACCAGTTTATGAGAATATTCTTCCCAGCTAGAAGTGGCACTCTATTTAGCAGAATTAAGTAATCCTACATGAAGCATTCCTCTGGGCTATTAATTTGCTCCCATGAGCTGGAATCTATGGTTAAAAGTAAGGTACTCTATGGAGTAAAATATGGTTGGCATCAAAAAGTTTTTGCACTCTTCAGACTAATTCTATGGTTCCTTTGTCAGTAAATGCCCTTACTTGGAATGGAAAAAGATGTGTAACATCTGAATTTTTAAAAGCAGCTTCAGGAATCCTGATAGTCCAAATTTGGTTTAGCCAAGAAGTTTAGATTGAAATGTGCTTTGTAGTTGAAATATTAACATTTCATATCCAATAGAACAACAAAATTAAGCACAGACAAGAATGTTTTCCTAGATATTATTTCTATTTTCATTTGAAAGCAATTTATTTTAAACTTCTTGCCAGGCTAGACCACAATGTTTGATTGGGGTGGAAGAGGGAGAAGGATTTCTCAACATTCAATTTTTTTTAAAGATCAGCACAATATGCACTCAGTCTCTCCCTGAGACTTCATTTCCATGTTTCACAGAGGTTTTTAGAGAGGCTTTATCTCACAGAAACAGACCACTGGTCCATATAGCCCACTCTCATGTCTTCTGGCAGGGGCCAGATGCTTCAGAGGGAAAGAGCAGAACTGAGCAGTTTTGAGTGATCCATCCCCTGTTGTCCAGTACCATCTTCTGGCAGTTAAAGGATTAGGGACAGAGTATGGGGTTGCACCTCTGACCATCTTAGCTAGTAGTCATAGATGAGCCTACCCTTTCAATCAACTTAATTCTTTTTTGAACCAAGACATACATTTGGCCTTCACAACACCTCTGGCAACAAGTTCCACATGATGATTGCGTCAAAAAGTACTTCCTTATGCTTATTTTAAACATGCTGCCAATTAATTTCATTGAGTGACCTCTAGTTCTTAAGTGGCTGAGTAAATAACACTTCCCTTCTCACTTTCTCTACACCATTCATGATTTTAAAGACCTTTATCATATCCTTCCACTTAGCTGTTTCTTTTCTAGGATGACCAGTTCCAGTTTTTTATTCTCTCTTCACATATGGAAGCAGTTTCATACACTTCTTGTTCTCATCGCTCTGTGCTGTACCTTTTGCAATTCTAATATATCTTTTTGCAAAAGAAGCAACCAGACCCGCACACCACATTCAAACTGTTAGTGTATTTGGCTTTATGGATTTAGATAGTGGCATTAGGATATTTTTCTATTATCTCCCCAATGGAATATACTAACTAAATGTGGCTACAGTAGGACATAGCAGGTATGGGTGAAAGGAAGGAAAAAGTACACAAAGTAGTTATATGTTTGCTTAGGGAGTATAACAAGTAACAGGTGAATTCTGGTTTTGCTGTTAATTCTCTTACTTTCTAAAAAAACAAGTAAATAAAAGATCATTGTTTGAGGGATTGTAGAAAGTAACAGAGTTCGAGGAGAGGTCTGAAGTTGTTTCACCATCTACATGATTACGAATAGGGCACAGCAGGGGAGAGACTGGTGTGTCCTTGTGAACAGGTCCAGTTTGCATAGTTTCGTGGTACAATATATAAATAAATAATTAAAAGCTGCTCTAATGAGTCAACTGGCATTTCTTCCATTAATAAAATCCCTTACTAGCTTAGAAAAGTCTACATTGCCTCTTACTGCAACCTAGGATGACCAGATAGCAAGTGTAATACTAAAAGATTGGGGTAAAGGGTAGTTGACACCTATATAAGAAAAGTCCTGAATATTGGGACTTTCCCTATAAAACTTGGACAGCTGGTCACTCTACTGCACCAACAGCCAATGGCACAAGTCAGTGGTACATTCAAGATATGGCCAGAACACCTTGTGCCACAAGACTAGCACACTATTGCATCACTTATCTGATCAATCACAACTAAGAAACAGCATGAATTTCAAAGATTGAGTATTGAACATACAAAGAACCAGTTGAGATCAATTCATAACGTAAAAACATTTGAGAATAAACTCATCAACTTATCACTGGCCATCAGTAAACGCGAGGATATCACTGTTTTTGGATATTCTGCGAACACAAGAAAAAGACTACGTTTATTGAATCAGTAATATGTTGCCAATTCGTTCAGCAGATATATAAACACTGAGGCCCCAGGACACTGTTGTGCATTCAAATTCCTATGATCTCTCTTGCAGAGATGTTTAACCTTAATAGTAATCTAGTTTCTATTTAAAACAACAGGGGCTATGTCTACACCTAACTGCTTAGTCCGAACTAAGCAGTTCGAAGTTAGTTGAAAGTAACCGCAGGTTACTTCAAACTAACTGGAACTTTATAGTTGGAACCAACCACATATCTTTAGTTCAAACTAAAAAGTTAGTTTGAACTAAAAAAAACACCATGGTTAGTTCAAACTAACCACTTAGTTCAAACTTACTTAGTTTGAAGTGGCACAGCTACATTGAACTAACTAGTTCGAACTAAGCTTTACTTAGTTGTCAAAATTATTTTACTTGAACTAGGCTGTAGACGGATCAAATTAGTCCAGATTAAGCCTCCTTAATCTGGACTAATTTGCTAGTGTAGATATAGCCAAGGAGGACTTTTGGCCCTTGTAAAGACTAACAAATACGTTAATCACACGACCATTCATGGGAGAAAATCCCACTTTGTCAGATGCTTGAAGATGGATAAGTTACAGAATGGGAGGAAAATAAATGCAGGGAAGTACAAGTTACAGAATCAAGTCAGACTGTTACAGCAAATCAACACATTTGTTTAGACTCAAAGTTTTGAGAATAGCATATAGAGGGAAGTGAGGTCAAATAACCCGTTGTAATAAGAAAAAAGCCCTGAAATCTCTGTTTAACTCTGAGGCAATGTATCAAATCTGCATATGAATTCTAATTCTTCAGTTTCTCTTTGAAGCTTTGATTTATAATTCATTTGTTTAATTATGGCTATTAACAAATCATCAATGGAGTGAGCAGGGAAATTGAAGTGTTCCCCTATTGGTTTTTGAATGTTATTATTTCTGATATCAGATTTGTGTCCATTTATTCTTTTGCAAAAAGACTGTCATGCTTGTCCAACGTATAAGGCAGAGGGGCATTGCTGGCATATGATGGCATAAATCACATTGGTGGATGAGCAGGTGAATGAGCCCTTGATGGAGTAGCTGGTTGGATTATGTCCAGCGATGGTGTCTTTTGTGCAGATATGTGGACAAAGTTGGCAATGTGGTTTGTTGCATGGGTATGTGTCTGCTTTAATGTTTCTGTTTGGTTTGTAGCTGCTGGTGAGTCTCTGCTTAAGGTTGGGGGACTGTCTATAAGCGAGGAGAGGTCTGTCTCTCAAGCCTTGAGAGAGTGAGGATCGTCTTGTAAAGTAGGCTGTATATCCTTGATGATATGCTGTAGAGGTTTGAGTTGGGAGCTATAGGTGATGACCAGTGGTGTTTTGCTGTTTAATTTCTCAGGCTTTTCCTTATAGTAGTTGATTTGGGGGAAACTGTCAACATGCAAGATCCTACGTAGATATTTATGGCCTAACTAACTAAATTCTCCTGTTGCTTTTATTGGGTGAGGTATCAATCATCATTTTGTGGCCCGAAGTGTGTTGTTACTTATCCTGTTCCAATGGTGGTTGCATTCTACCCATTTTAAGTAGCTGGTGAAGCCATGATCTTTGTGTGTCCATAGTTTTTTTACTTCTATAAAGCATCTTGGGTATATAAAATGGATTAGATAAATCAACAAATAAATACTTTCATTATTCTTCTGCCTTTTTCCTTCTTGTTTTATCATTTTTCTTAGCTCATTTTCCCTGTATTTTTTAGGCTGCCAAGGAAAATTGTGTTTATAAATTATATTTTATGTCTCTTTCTATACCAGTAGTATATCTGCTGTCCTTAAAAATTATCACTCCAGAAATATTTATGATATTCAAACATTTACAGATTTCTGTCCAACTGAGGCTGCCACTGACGTCAAAACAAACCCTCCCATGAGAACCAACAGTCCAAAATCATCCAGCTAATTTGCTTCATGGCAATTCCTTCATGTCAAGCTTAGAGAACCTCATCACTTTGACAATCTGGAAATCTGCTATTCCCAGAGGCTGTGAGGTTCTTAAAATCTGAAAAAAAATCTGCAAGCCATTTTGCAAACTTGGTGAGTCTTGTCAATATGACAAGAAAAAAAGGGGAGGGGGAAAAGGAGGGAAACAAACATAAGCAGTATTTGACATCCAGTCCCATAAAAGTAAAATACTTCAAAACTTGGCATCATGTAGAAGTTAGCTAATTATAGTGGCGCCATTCATGACATTATAATTAACTATGTCTCTGCATTTCCATTAAAAACTCCCATTTTCAGGGGTTTATGATACCGCCCTGAAAATCTACTCTGGCCAGAAACTTGGCATGCCAAAGTCTCAGCCTGGAAGCAACACTTTTCCCTCCAAAACTGAAGAGAATAAAAGCCTTGTGGCCTTTTAAAAAAAGATTATAATAAAATAACAGAACACAAATAACTACAAACTTGTTGTGCTTTTTTAAACACACACACACACACACACACACACACACACACACACACACACACACACACACACAC
>ML682036.1:9368405-9450942 GCA_007922195.1 Podocnemis expansa
TTTTAGGTTTTAAAATTGATTTTTTTATTTCTCCATACTGCACAATGATGTCTATACCTCCCTCCATTCATTACTCAAAATGCTATCATACTCCAGAGCTTGACCTGAGGACTTCTCAAAAAATTACAGCCTCCCAGCACTGTTCAAACAAGCTTTGTACTTTAAGCAACCTGACATCACTCTGACTGAATGCACCTCTGTAGTCACAACCTATGCATTACATAATAATCTTCAAACAAAATATGCCTTGTGAGGTATCATTTCAAAACTAGTTCCAGAGGGGTAGCTGTATTAGTTGGGACTCACTGATCAATAATATCATGGTAAAACGTAAATAGCAACTTTTATGTAAAACAGCGGACATAAGCTGAAACTATCATGAAATATGTTTATCAGACAAGTCTGGGGAGAAGGGTAACCTATTCCTCAGAAAAGAACAAGCTAATGCCTCTAGCAAGGTGTCATAAAAGCTGACTGGCAATCACTGGTCAAGTGTCTGTTCTTTCATAAGGTAAGGGAATAGGAAGAGATTGAGCTGCTTTTTGTCAAAAAGCAATATGAAACATTTCACAACAAGACTCCATGTTTCTGTCCTCACAGTAGGAATGAACTTTATCTCTAGGTAACCTTGAAAAAAAATGTATTTCAAGGGTGACTGGATTATAAAAGTGACAGGCAAAAACACCTCAGGGATTCAAAGGCCTTTTGACTTTGGGAAGGATTCTGATGTGAAAATTTGGTTAGAAGTGTTGCTGGGAACATGTGGTAAGTAAGGGTTTCACCTTGAACCAAGTCTAGTTTGCTAAGTCTTAGTTTCTAGACAGCACTTTATTTCTCTCGTAACCATTTCTGACTTTAATGCCTTATACTTGTATTCAAAATCTCCCTCTCTGTAGTTGAAATTGTTTTATATTTTAATAAGAACTAATCTAGTGTTGTTTTTAAACTGAACTGTCCAGGTAACTCCAGCTTAAGTATCAAACTGTTCAATATTGCCCATTTACTGAAGCAATGGACTTTAATATCTGAACTGTCTGGCACAGGACCAGACAGTACACAACACCCAGTCTGGGGGAAAGTCTGAGATTGGGAGCATGCTGCAGTCTCCCTGGACATAGTAACCAAGACTTATGTGTTGCTGACAGGCTGCTGGAGTCAGAGTTGTTGGACCAGGATGCAGCTATACTCAGATACTCAGGATTCAACCTGCATGTTATTTATAACAGGCACAGGTAAGGAGCTTCATCAGCAAAGCACTGGAGCCACTCAGGTTTGCAGGGTGGGTGGTGACACAAATCCTCACTGGTCTGGACCCCAGAATGTGATAATCACCTCTCTGCTACTGGGCTCTTCCTCTCACTGTCCAGTATCTTGTGTGAAAGTCACACAGCTGCCAAAGACCTGATCAGAATGAGAATGGAGCTCCTTCCCATGTCTAGCAAACTTGGAAATGATTCCCTTATAGAAAACAGTAATGTTTGGGAGAAGCTTGTGCCAGCTGAAAGCAAAAGTAAAATCTGAACATACACTTAGAGACAGTTTATAGCACAGCCTGAAGCCAAGGTGGTTAAGGCACTAGCCTGGATTTGAGAGCTCAAGGTTCAATGCCCTATTCTATTATAAATATCCTGTGTAACTTCAGACAACTCCTTTGGTCTCTCTCATCCATAGTTCTTCACCTGTAAAATGGGGATAACAGCATTTCTTTTCCTCCCAGGGAGGTTGTGAAGATAGCTAAAAATTGTGAGATGGTTAGATACTATGCTAAAATGAGGTCATATAAGTATCCCAGATAGATTCTGATTCAAAGCTAGGTTGATCCAGTTCTTTTCCTGCCCCAAAGAGGCACTACATATCCTATTCGCTATAGAGATTTGAATTTAAAAATACAGACTGTGAGCAAGGTGAAAAATGATTTCAAGGCTCTGCTCTTCTACATCAGTGTGGTATTGATATGGTTCCAACATTTGTTTTTCTTGCACATGTTTTAATCTTCAGGTTTTTGTATTTTTATATACACCTATCCTGACAGAAGCTTTTACGCCAAATATTATTCTCTTGTACATAGCCAGGTTAAAAGGGCTTGCATGGGAAACCTCTAGCTGGCTTGAGAAGAAACAAACAGATTCCTCTTCCCATCTTCACTTTGAGGTGCACTAGCACAAACCCTCTACCGCTGTTCCTCTGGCCTGTAGCAGTGACAGCTGCCGCGCAACTCACCCTGTGTGGAGGGACTGAGTTAACTGATCTTTGGTCAGATCCTACGTTGAGCACCACACTCTCAAACCTCCAATCTAGGCTGCTATGGAGAGAGCTCCATCCATCCTACTTTTTTTGTGACATTCAGGGATGCTGGATCTGATCTCATCCCAAACACCTAAGACGCAGAATCAGGAGGTATGATATCTGGTAGATGTTTCTAGCTACTTATAGTACCCCCAGTCTCAAACATGGCTTCATTTAACTGTTACTACTGGAGTGCTGTCATTAACTTTTATGACTTTTGAATCAGGCCCATGGTATGTAAGTCGCTTTGAAACTCTTTATAAGCTATACAAAATTAAAATGTATTGTTATTAGTAGGGTCCATGAACTATTCATTGTCAGAGTAGAGAAAAGTATTTTGTCCTTTAGAAAGACACCTCAGTTACTTCTAAAACATTAGACTTGTTCCTTCAACACTGTGTTTCTATTACATTTTTCACCTTCTCCCCACACCATTTACTTGAACAGTGGCAACCTACTTTCTACACACTTTGTCTACATAATCACACTACACAGTTCCAGACTTCCTTCTTCACCAAATACCTTTTGAATACTTTCCAGACAAAAAGCTATACTGGTCCTCTCTGGGCAGCTAAACAACATTTTCAAAATGCCAGATTGACATTCTGTACTAACCACAATGACGGTGTTTGCTATTCTACGTCTCTGCTCCAAAGAATATAAAAAGGCAAGGACAGGGTCTTTTAAAAAGGAGGGTAAGACTATACCTTGCATAGTACTGGACCATATACGTTATGACAGCGAGTCTGGAAAGAATGGCAAACATATTTCATACTTGACCAGAAAGGTTAGGGAGTACATAACAGAAGAACCCCCATATGATAACTTACTGGTCCTTGCAACCATGTAATGCAGCATGTGGAGGGACTGTTCTTAGCAGCTACTCATGCTTAAACACTTGGAAAATGTAGTTATTGTGGCTACAGCCCAGGTATTTGGCAGCAATGTTCAAGATGAAGTTGTCAGAATTCATAAACACCAGCACAGTCAACATTTCCAAGTATATTAGGGACTCCTGCCAAGGGATAGAAGTTTTTCTTCACTTACTGGTAAAGTTATGGAAGGAATATAAACTGTGTTTGTCTGTACATGAATCATCATGATTTCTAAGAATGCCAAGGGGCAACATCATAGGGTTTGCTGACTGTGCCAGCAAGATCACATACCTAACTTGGCCAGCGTCTAAGGAAGTTAATGCACCGGGTACATTCTGAAACACTATCCATGTGCTTTGATACAGCACAGCTTCCTAGATAGTATATCATAGAGTTCTAAGATGCCCTGCCTGTCTAAAAGAAGTTAAGGGATATACTGTACTGAGCTAGTTATCTGTCAAGCCAATGTTGTTGATCTAGAGCCTATGAAGTATGGGCCCAGTCCTGTAAGCGATCCATGTCTGAAACCCCTATTTGTCATCAATGGAATTTTCTTCAAGCAGTTAGAACATGGACAGGGTCTATTGCTACCTTGCTGCCATGGAACAAACACCACAAGCTGAACAAAAAGTTATTTAGCAGACACAGAGGGCTCAAAGTATTCAAAGAAGATGCATCTCAGAACCAACTTGAACCAAAATGGTCACTACAGTAAATGCTCTCTTTTGAATTAAAGCCAAGATATGCATTAATGCTGAAGATTAAAGGCCAGATTTTCATTTCAGGCAGTGTACATCTGGGGTAACTCCTTTCAAACTGAGTAGAATTAGTTCGGATTTCTCAGTGTCACTGAGATCCAAATCTGATTTACAGAGTTCACCCTGCCCATCTGCAATCTAGTGAAGCTTTGAATCCTCTTATACATATTTACTCTTATCCTCTTGATTTTCAGTTGAGAATCAAGCTTACTAGAATGATAATTACACCATTCAGTGACTGCCCAAACCTGAGAATTAACTGGACTTCCAAATACCTGGTGAGTATTAATCTGAATAGAATTGTTATGCATACTAAGGCTAGCAAGAAGCAGTCAAAAGAAAAGATCTAGGGGAGTGAGATACCCCCCATCAGTTCTTTCCCTAATTATATTTTACCATTAACATCTATTTTTAAAAGCTTCATAGGGTGCCAGGAAAGACAAATACTAGCATGTATCAACTGTGTTCAGGTTTCTGCATTGACTTGCTATCTAATTCTAGGTACATCCAAAGTATTGATAATGATATATTAATTAAACCTTCTTTGTGAAATACTGATTCAGCAAAGCCAAATTGTTTACAAGAAAGGGTTGGTTTCAACAAATTCCCTATTTCCAAAAAATTTTTAAAAATGTTAAGATTATCAAAATGCCCCATCTGACATTTTCAAATTGCAGAGGTCCCATTTTGGTCTGTTCATTCAAAATGACTTTTTTTTCCCCATAGTAATTATATATAAACAATAAACCAGGTCAAACTAAAAATATTTCAGTTGATTTCAACCTGAATTTTCTTTTTCTGTATTTTGGTTAGTGAAAAATTTCAAGATTGTCATCTTAAGACGAAACAATGAGAGTCCCATGGCACTTTAGGCTATGTCTACACTAACCAATTAGTTGCTTAGCTCAGACTTATTTGGACCAGGTCTAGACTAGCCTTTGGCTAGTTTGAACTAAAAATATTTTTAGTTCGAACTAGGCAAAGCTTAGTTCTAACTAATTACTTAGTTAGAATTTTAGTTCAAACTAGCACGATGTAGTCATGCTAGTTCGAACTAAAAAAGTTCACACTAAGTGGTTAGTTCGAACTAACCGCTTTTTCTAGTTAAAACTAAACTTTTTAGTTTGAACTAGCCATGCTTTTTAGTTCGAACTAAAAGTTAGTTCAAACTCAGCCACGTGGTTAGCTCGAACTAAAAAGACGTGGTTGGTCAAAACGAGCCCGAGGCTTGTTTGGACTTGCAAGTCCAAACTAAATAAAGATATATAGACAAAGCCTTAAAGGCTAATAAATTTCTTCGGGCATAACCTTTCATGGACTCCAACCCACTTTGTCATAATAAATTTGTTAGTCTTTAAGGTGCCACAGGGCTCTCATTCTTTTTGCTGTACATAAACTAACACAACTACACTGCTGGAAATTTTAAGATGAGATTTGTTTTTTTCCCCAAAAATCTCAAGAATTCTCGTGGGATGGGAAACTGATTCCTGCCCTACTCTGTTTAGGACCTGTTACCTCCATTACTATCTCACCCTACAATCCATAATGGTCAACTGTCACATTTTTGCAATTCTTCCTCAAACTTGAACACCAGAGGATGATGGTAAAACATTTTTTGGTGGATGGTTCTGGAATTTGTTCCCATTCATGGTACCTAAGGCTAAGCATGGCACCTTTCCACCCAGACATACTCCCTAAAGTGATCTATATCTAACAGCATTGGTAGCTGCTCTCACACTGTCCAGTCCATGAGCACAGGAGCTGCCTCCCATGTGTTTCTAGACCCAGCACATCTGCTCAGGGCATGCATAATTTGGCATTAAGTGTTTAAATGAGAGTTCTAGATAATCTCAAAGAAAAACAGCAGCATGCAAAACTGTGCTAATGAGGATTTACCTGGGAATCAGTGCTTTAATGGTAGTGAAAGTCTTGTGTAGAAATATACAGCCAGTTTCCCTTAGGCCCCATAACGGATGTCAGGAACTTCAAAAGCTTTAAAGAACCTTTTTGTCATACACAATTCTTTCCATTGTTTTAATACAATTCCCTGTGCTCACATTTCTTTAATTCTAGGCCAGTACACTCCATACAACTAACACACACACTAAGGCATTTTGGAAAATAACTTAAGTAAAAAGCATATAGTGCTTAACATATGTCACTGAGACACCAGTCTGTGTCTCTTCTGAACTGAACTATTTCAGTAATTTGGCTCAGATAACATATCTATCCAGCTTGATCAACAACAAATAAATTAAAGCAAAAAAAAAAAAAAAGAGGCAAATAATCATGTTTTTGGGAGAGATGTGGGGGGAGGAGGCAGATTAAATGTGCATTGATATGTATCCACTCTAAAACCATATTTTTCTATGTAAGAATGCCAATTTTTGTTTCTAATATGTTCCTTCTATCTAATTAGACATACCTACTTCTTTTAGCAAAGAAAATATTAACCCTGCAGAGCCAATATTATTGAGAGAATGAGCTTGATTCTATTCTGGTTTATGTATCACTGACAGAACCATTAACCAAGTTCCCACTGCAGAATCCTTCACCCAGAGACCCGCTTTCCAATGCCCACAATACAACCCTGCAGATCTCAGCCCCAAAGATTCACACTGCCTCTGCACTGTGATGGTGTAGGACTGCCATAGAAGCTCATATGCCACCTCTTTTTTTATGCATTCCCTCTCTTCCCCGCCAGCAGAGCAGAAGTTTCCAACCTGTGGGTTGTGATCCCAGATGGGGTCACTTCATCAGCAGATGGGGCCATGGCAATCCCAAGCATGCAGAGGACACCATTTTACAAAACGGCCTCCACCATACAGCATTACCACACACACACTGTATGCCTAAGTTCATGTTGCATGGAGGATGCTATTTCACTCTACAAAATGGCACCCTCCATGCAGCAGGACGTCTCATGCACTGTTTGTGTGCAAGATTATGCAGTCCAGAGAACACCATTTTGTAAGGCAAAATGACATTTTCCTTTTGGTGTGCCCTTACATGTGTGAGGTCACACTGCAAGGAGGATAATTTCTTAGCTGCAACCTCCCTGCTCTCTGGGGTAGTGGGAAACAATACATCTAAAAATGGGGTCATGCAGGGAAAATATTTGGGTACTGCTGCAGTAAAGGGAATGTGGTCAAGGAAAAGAAGGCACAGAGAAGCCATCACTATGCCTTTCCCACCTCTGGTTGCTGGAACAGCTCCCCTGGAGGCAGACATTCAGGTGTAAGTTAGACAAGCCCAGAGGCTCAAACAACAACACAATACCACTGGCAACAGTGTACCAAACTTACTATTTTTTCTCTTAAATCAGTTCTTGTTCTTATTTAATAGCTCTGCTTGCTTTTCTTACAGAAAAGTGACACATAGCATATTATTCTAAGAACAGGATTAATAGAAATCACTCATTTTGGGAACTATTCAACAGAATCCTATAGTAGAATATAATTTAAAGTCTACAGAACTTTTCGGCAGGGCTTGGCATACTGTAACTGAGTCAGGAGCACTACTAACCTTATCAGGCTCAAGTCAAATGCCCTGTGCTGTTACACTATTCCTAATTAAGCATAGAACAACTCTTCCAAATACTCAGATCAGTGTCTCACATTTGGTCCTGTGCACTCCCGCTCACCAAGCTCTCTGCAGTCTCATTTGAAGTCTACGGTAAGTCACATTTTCTAGCTCAAACATGGTAACTCAGACACAAGGGGAAAAAACCCACCCAGTGCTAATTACAGTTGGAAATCTTTTCTGCTCTTACATTAAAAAGAGCTTTACCCCACTAACCCAGATTTGAACCAAAAGAATTGTATGACAACTGCAGACCACTCACAATTTTTCAGCTTCTGTTGGGGCTTTTACAAATGTAGGGAGAACTGGTCCATAACAAGCCATGCCCTGAACCTTATTATCAGAAGAGAAATCACAGTATGATCCAATCAAAGCCCCAACCCTTTAAAGAGGTGCTGGTTATGTTTTAATCTCATCTTTACCTTTTGTTACATGGTCAATAATTCATATAACTTTAAATGGAAAGTTCCAAAGGGGCAGCCATGTCAGTAAAACAAACAAGGAGTCCTGTGGCACTTAAAGAATAACGGATTTATTTATTGCATGAGCTTTCACAGGAGAAAAATCTCACTTTGTCAGATGCTTTGAAGATGGGGGAGGAATGGGAGGAAATACATGCATTACAGAATGGGAGGAAATAAAATCAGGAAGGTGTAAGTCATGGGATCAGGTCACACTGTAACAGCAAATCAAAGCCATCATTAAGATTCAAACTCTGGGGGACAGTGTTGATGATAGAACACTCTACCATGTGTGACAAGCTCCAGAGGGGTAGCCATGTTAGTCTGCATACAGCAAAAACAATGACAGTCCTGTGGCACCTTAATGGCTAACATATTTCTTTGGTCATAAGCTTCATGGGCTCCAAACCACTTTGTAAGATGCATCTCGAGCCCAAGAAAACTTATGCCCAAAGAAATTTGTTAGTCTTAAGGTGCCACAGGACTCTTGTTCTATATAGTGTGATTTTTAAATACAGTTTAACGTATTATTCTGTCATGAACAAAATCAGTTTAAATAACTTCCATTTGACACAATAGATTTAAACCTGGCATTATTCACAACAAAATTTTGCCCAACTAATTTCACTATAGGAGAAGGCACGTAATTTGACATGAGTTCTCAGTAAGAAAAATTGCTCCATATGCCGTAAATAAGGCATATGCAGACAAACTGCACTTGAGTCGAATTCTGGTATTAGTCACACCTATGCAAATGCAGAGTAACCAGTGCAGTCAATGGAGTGCTCCAGATTAACGGGCATGACTGAAAACAACACTTGGACCAATTGTCTAGCAGCCAAGCAGATGCTATAATCCTTATCAAGTCACATCAGCACAGCAGGTGGTACACAGAAGGGAGCTGGTATCTCCTGGGTGGCACATTTGCGAGATATAGGTGGCTTTCATTTGAATAGTTTTGCCAATGGATGATACGCAAAAGCCTTTATACAAAGGGACTTATGCTTGATGTTAGTCATTCACTATCTCCCATTTAACCGATTTATCTTTCTAGGAAATACTTTGATCCACAGTGGCACTTGAAATACAGCAACCAGTATTACTAGACTGGAAATGAACAAACAAATCCGTGTGTGAATCACCAAACCAGAAGAGCAAGATGCAGGATATATGTTACAAAGTGTTGCTTAGCAACTGGAGTGGGCCACACATTCCATTTTACTAGCTCAGTTTGAAAAAAAATAAAATAAAATAAATGGCCCTGTAGTTATTTGAAATACATGGAGAGCTAGAATACACTGGAGAAATCTATTTGTAAGGAGTTTGTGTCATGGAAGATGTCTCTGAACTCAGGATTTAACAGGTAAATGAAGGAGGAACTGTCTTTCAGATATTTTGCCTTATACACGTGGTAGAATTTAAGTTCGGTGCATGTATTCTGCAACAGAATTAAGATTTATAAAACAATCCTAATTTTGGTCTGTTGCAGAATTGGGAAGAGAATGCAGATTTCCTCTATGATAACTACTGGACAAGTTGGCTTGCTTTCTCCCTCCCTCACCACTTCCCACATGCTTGGCAGTTTGTACGGTTTTAATTTACACAAAACTCAAGCTATATTATTCATGGAAAGTGTTAACAATATTCTATATTTCTATCCAAGTACAGCCAAGCACTGTGTGGTTAATTAATTAATTAAGCCCCTTAATATTCCTGGGAGGCAATATTCTTTTTATTTTACAATCTGGCAAATTGAGGCACAGAGATTAAAATGATTTGTTCAAGATCCAACAGTAAGCCAATTGCAGATTTTGGATTAGAACCCAGGACTTCTGACTTCCCTCCAGGGAACATTCTTCCCTTTATTCAGTTCTCTCTATTTTTATTTTTAGAAGCACCAAACTGGTGTATAAATATTTTCCATAATATTAGAACTGTCACTTAAGGAGTGAAATTCAGGAGTGTCACTCCAGTTCCAGCTATCTCCTTTAGTTAATCCCTGTACTTCAGTGCATGTTCAGCTCTGTTACCTGTGCAGCTCCCAGTTAAGTCAATCAGATTTATGTGAGCATATCCAAGGGCAAAATATAGCCCATCTTGTTCTAAAACTTCTGCAAAAGCTTGGTACAGAAGGGTAAACTAAGGACAAAGAGCTAACCTTTAGTTTCCAGCTTTTGTCAGTAGATGTCAGAGCCTTAAACTAGAGTACGCTTCAACCAGCAGCCTTCCACACAATACATTGTGCTGCTGGTGAAAACGGAATTTCCTGTAAGTATTGTTTGCTTGCAACGGAACCTGAGATCCGGACCAAGTTCAACAAGATCTATGTCATTCTAGTTAGTGCTGTTTTTCAAACACACCCCATCAGTGAACAGAAAGCCCTCTGAATCCATGACCAGACTTTCAAGGCCAGATAACTGACTGCTTCGGTTCCTTTCAAGTTGTATCACAGTAGAAACACAGTATCCAGGATACTGGACAGATTTAAAAGTGGGAAGAAAAGGTTCCAGCACACTGGCTTTAGAAAGGGAGAACAAAGTAAGTGAGGATCAGAGACAGCAAGGTGATCGCTATGACACTAAGACAATTAATCACTGCCAGATGTTAAGGGTCACATAGCACTGCATGCTGGGAAAAGCAGCAGGGGTTCTTGGACAGGGAAGAGAGGAAAAAAATAACCTGTCATGTCAGTGAACTAGTAAAGGGTTTAGGGCTCCTCTCATTTAACTATTAGTATGCTCTTAATAATAAAATTACAATGCATTTTTTTTCTTTTTTCAGAAAAGAGGCAGTGACAACTTAATAATCCTTGTCTGCCAAAAGCACTAAAAATATCATCCAAATTCAATGTTCTTACTTTTGTAATGAACACCCCAGGGTTCCTATTTGATTAAAGGATCACTTGCTGACTGACAAGGACAAATGTGCGCATGGTATGAGCATAGTACTACACATAAATAATTTAAATTGTAGCATTGCCAGAGCTCAGGTTGCGGTAGTGTTTCCATTATACACCCCAACTTTCAGGGGCTTGTAAGTTGGTCCTAAAAGAAAAACCCATCATTTTTTAGGAAGAAATGGGCAGATAAGGTTTTATTTTGAAAAATGACAGTAAAGTGAAGGACATTTTGGAGTTTGAGACTTTTGCCAGCCCTATTCTATTTGGATGAGTGTTTGCTTGTTTTTTTAAATTTTGTCACATTACAGCAAAACCAGATGGCCCTGCATTTAAAAACAACAATTTTGTATGCCTCTCCACTTCACCATCAGCCTTAATGCTCACCAGAACTACACCTTGGGCCAGGCAACTTTGAACTTTAGAATAAATTTTTTCAAATGAATGTATTAACAACATTTTAAGGGGCCCTGTGGTTGCAGAGATTTTGGGCATTGATTTGGAGAAGGATTTTGTTTTTCAGCCTACTTTCACACTTCAGAATGAGTCTCCTTTCACAACAGATGGGTTTATTTTCACTCAAAAAATTGGACTAGCACAACATTTGCCATTGACATTGACCCACTTTTTTGTGCTCTTAAGGCAGTTTGTATGTGATTGAAAATTTTGTGGTTTCATCAGCATTCATTACAAATACTTTGCACATCTCTTGGTGTCCACGGTGGCTTGTGTGAGAGGAAACTATTAGAACACATACAGATTGGGTATCTCCAAATATGGGTTTCTCATATTATATGCACCCAGCCTCAAAGTTTGTATCCACCCTCATTATATGTGGAATGCATAAACAGAGTCACTGCTGGCAAACATTGTTTCTGCATGTTGAGCTACCTGTTTTGCAGATGCAAATACTTGTTTGCTGTGCAATGTGCAACAGCAGTCAAAAAAAAAAAAAGCTAAGAGAATGTTAAGAACCATTAAAAAATGGACAGATAAGACAAAAGTTATCATTATGCCACTATATAAATCCTTGATACAGCCACACCCACAATTTATGTGAAGTTCTGGTCACCTCATCTCAAAAAAGATATATTGGAATTGGAAAATGTACACAGAAAGCTAATAAAAATAATTAAGGGTATAGAACAGTTTCTGAATAAGGAGAGTTTAAAGACTGGGACTTTCCACTTGGAGAAAAAAAAAAAAGAGATGACTAAGGAGAGATATGATAGAGATCTAAAAATGGTAGAGAAAGTGAGTAACGAAGTGTTACTTACACCTTCACATAACACAGAAACAAGGGGGTCACCCAAAAAAATTAATAGGCAGCAGGATTAAAAGAAATGGAAATACTTCACACAGTGCACAGTCAAGTCAGTTGTGGGACTCATTGGTTGGGGATGTTTAGAAGACCAAAACTGTAGCAGGGTTCAAAAAAGAATTAGATAAATTCATGACAATAGGTTCATCAATGGGAATTAGCCAAGGCGGCCACGTATGTAACTCAGTACTCTGGGTGCCTCCAAGCCTCTGATTGCCAGAAGCTGGCAGAGACCAACAAGAGATGGATTACTCAGAGATTGCCTGTTCATACCCTCTGAAGTACCTGACCCTGGTCACTGGCAGAGGAGAGGATAGTGGGCTAAATGGACCATTGGTCTGACCACTACAGTCATTTTCTGGGTGTAATATGTGGGACATTTTGCAGAATCAACTAATTCTGTTTGAAAGATTTGTTCTTTAAATCATTGTATGTGCGATATAAATAGCTACAATATTTTTAACATTATCTAAGACATTATTGCACAACCAAGGCTCTATTAATGCAGGGACTAGAGCAGCTGAAGCCCCAGGCCCTAGCCAAAGGGGGGCTGGGGCAGGCTCCAACCCCTAAGGCCTCTTTGCATGATCCAGGCACCATCACCACACTGCTCAGCCCCCAGAGCACCAGTGAGGCCAAAGGAGCGTGGGTGGGGGGGCCCAAGGCCCAACTCTGCAGTGTTCTCACCCTACCCCTGGGCCAGATGCTCTGCCCTCAGGGGCAGGATGAGCCAGCATGTATTCACTCCTCTCCAGGGGTGGGACTTGCTGGTGTGCACTACGGCCTCTGGTGCAGCTTTCCAGGCTCCAGGGCCCTCACGATCCTTACTCCGACCATGCACAGGATGCTAAAGAGACCTTCAGATTAAAGTAGTATATTGTTTATAGAAGTTTCCATGGGGTCCATCCTCCCACTTCTGCCCTCATTCATTCTTTCAGGCTTGATGTATCCTGTCAATTTCAAAGGGGATAGCTGTGTTAGTCTTGGCCAGTAAAAAAAACCAACAAAGTTGTGTGGCACTTTAAGACTAACAGATTTATTTTTTGCATGAGCTTTCGTGGGAGAAGATCCCACTTCCTCAGATGCTTCGAAGATGGGTGAACTTAGTCTTAAAGTGCCACACAACTCCTTGTTGTTTTTTGATGTATCCTTCCCATTTATTGGCTCTCATGGGATTTTATGATCTAGCCACATACTAATAGTTTAAGTTCCAGTCCTGAAGGGTGCTGCTGAGCACATTCTACTTCTATTATAAGACAGAGAAGCTGAAGGCAAGGTGCTCATAAACTCAAGGGAGCAGGCTCCAGTGTTGTAAATACATCAGCATTACACACCTCTTTGCTGCTTTCACCACTGTTCTATTTTTCTTCCTGCAGGCTCTAGTCAATTGCAAAAAGGGGAAAAAGAACAAACAAACAAACAAACAAAAAAACCATGCTACCATGCATGGATGAGTATTTTAGATATAAAAACTCCTATCCTGTCTGTGCTTTATACCAGAAGGTATAAGAAAGGGCTGTTCCAAAATATGTGGAACCATGACAGGGCAGATGGACCCCTCCACACCTGAAGGAGGCAAAATGGGGCGTTTCAGGGCAGCGAAGGCTAGCAGTCTGAGCTCCATACAGCTCATAGGCTCGGAACCAGGGATGGCCCTACCAGTCAAGGCCAGCGCTCCTTGCAGCCAGTGCAAGGGAAAATGGGGAGGGCTGGACCGAGAGAAGGGCAGCAGCCAGGGTAAAGAGGCCCAGATTTCTTGTTCTTTACCAAGCTCCAGCCCAGGGCTCTGCCTCTACTAGGAGTGGTCACGGCAGCAGTAGGGATCTGGCCAAAAAGCATGCTGTCTCTTCAAGAGGTGTTAAGCACCCTTTCCTAGAGCCACTTCCTATCCTGATTCCAGCACCCCAACTCCTGCAGTGGACATAGTAGCTGTAAACAGGCTGCTGTGAGGCAGCTGTAAGGTGCTCTAGCTTCACAGGCCAAAGCCTCCCTTGTGCATCCTCCCAGTGTGAGCCCAGCTGCTCTTTTTAAACTACTGCAGCACTTGGAGCATGCACAGCAGGGGTGGAGCGGTGTGGCTTCTGCTGCCAGGAGTATTGGCTTAACCCCATCATCTCCAGTGCAGGGCAAATACACCCTGTCACAGCACCTGTTTACCAAGTACACTGCAACAGCTCAACATCTGTTGGAAAGTTGCTTTTTATTCACTTATTTGTTGCATGAGAAGAGGCTTCCTATTAGTTTTTAAGTGCCACACGACTCCTTGGTTGTTTTTTTTTTCCATTGTTTTCACAGCTCTGTGTGATTAAGGTAAAGCTTTAAATGCCAACTGCACATTGCAGGCTAAATCCTAGCTATGCAGGGGAAAAGGATGTGTTTAATTCAGTTCTGGACTTGGAATTAGGGGCCTTGAGTCCTAATTCTAGCTGTGCCACTTAGACTGTGGGACACTCAGAGCCGTAACTACAGCAGGGCCGATGGGGCTTCGCCCCAGGCGCACAGGAGCAGCCTAATAGAGCCACTCTATTAAATGGCACATGTTGCAGTGCTGGCCCCAAGCACTGCTAATGGCAAGGCGTGCATTCCAATCTGAACGTACCCCAGGAGCCAGATCGCCATGTTATGGCTCTGCAAGTGACTTACCTCTGAGTTCTAGGTCTACGTCTGATCTGTAAAATAGGGATTATTCTTTTCAAACTTTGTAGAGAGCAGTCCTGAATCTATGGATGAAAATCACTATAAAAGGTAGCATTATTATGGCAGTGGAGCAACAGATTTTCTTGGAAAAGGGATGGAGGCTAGGAAGAACCTGAGCCACATGTGTGCAACCAGCCCTTAACATCAGTAAGCATATCTCTCCTGAAGAAAAAACAAACAAGGAGTCCTGTGGCACTTTTAAAGGCTAACAGATTTATCTATCCCATGAGTTTTTGTAGGAGAAAATCCCACTTCATCAGATGGAAGCTCATGCAATAAATAAATTTGTTAGTCTTTAAAAGTGCCATATGACTCCTTGTTTGTTTTGCTGAACTAAACTAACCTGGCTGCTCCTTTGGAACCTCTCCTGAAAAAAGCTACAGTAACCAGCAGTCCCCAGCATACAGGATTATTCCTATATGTCCCCTGTACAGCAGTAACAAGATTCTTGGCAGAGCAGGCACAGCTGCATGCTACCCATGCTGTTGGGTTTTTTCCCCCCAATATTGATGCTAAGATTATAAACATTATGGATGGTTTATCATATTAAAAGTCTGCTTATTAAGGCATCTCATAATATATCATCTATCTTGCCAGAAGTAATGGGAAGGAATTTGCCTTATTTTCTCTTATTATACACCCAATGCAAAAATGATGCCGGGAATGTGAATTCTTAGTTCTTTGTCCCACAGCTCAGTTTGCTGCTACCCCCTATTGTTGCAGTTCACTGATACCAGAGACATAACAGGAATAGATGCTGATGCTGCTTAGTAAAGATTATATTTCCAGATAGGCCAGGACATTCCATGTCACAGGTGCTTTAAAGTGCATTGAGGTTTGATGTACTTTTATACAACCCGATGTTGCCTGAAGCACCATGGCACTGACTGAAAAACAAATGCTGGTTAGAACAATTCAAGATACCTTCCCCTGCTACTGCTCTCCATTTCTTCACACTGTAAAATTGATGAAGTTATATGGAAAAGCTAACAAGTGTAAAAATAAAATAAACATGGTGTTGCAAGTCAGACACTCTTACGGCTCTGACTCGAAACCAAATTCTCTCTCCAGGCGTTGCCAGTGTTTAATAGATGTCATCCATCTCCAATGATTTATACTACTGTAGCTAGGTCTGAGTGGGAAGTGAGAGTAGAGCTCAGGGCAGGTAGACAGACAATATCCCATCATATTGCTAGGGTCCTATGCAACCAGGGCGGGCTGTCCCACTGCCCAGACTATATCAACCATTTAATTGTTTCATGACTTCTGGTGAACAATGGGCCTGATTTGTGAAACTGCATTATGGAGATGCATGCAACTGTGCAAATAATTACAAACTGTATGTAGAACTTGGGTATTCACCCACGACTCTTTGCTTCCTTAACTGTCCATATTGGTGTGTGCACCTATATATGATTTACCCACTGTCATGAAATTTTACTGATGTTATCCCACCAGCACAGTTATGAAAACTCAGGATCTGCACATGGTTGCATTCTTTACAAGTGAACGGCAAAAAAAAAGAAGCTGTGTTACTCCCATCTAATGCCACAATCCTAACCACACACAAGACATGTTCAATGTTCTCTAACAGCTAATGGAAATGGTTGGCAACAACATGTCAGTCAGAACTGATCACATAACATGACAGCTTAGCCTGTTAGGACTTGTATGATTACTACTACCATGTAAAAGGTACCAACATTTACTGCCAAACTCAAGCAAATAGTTAAAGATGCATTAACCAAACACTAAAAAGCTAATAGAAAAGGCAAGCATTAGCTGGTCAAGGAAAATCCGAGGTGAATCTCTAGGATTTACCTTGACTACCTAACATGTATAACCAGTAATATAAGTAGTATGCACTATAAATACATCTTTTTTCCATCATAAGGATGAGTTAATGGTTTCTCAAGTAATTTACACTTACTGTTAATAGCAAAAGATATTGCATATTGCTTTCTGAAATGGGTCCTAAACTCTACAAGAAGTAGGCAAATATTATTTCACTGACATTTATTGTCTTGCTTATTTGCAGACCATTTCCTCAGGACAATATAACTAATCATTACTTTGTTAGCAAATGCATTAGCAAGCTGTTTATTGTAAAAACATTTCATTAACCTAACAGGATCCTGGAGAGAGCAAGGTGGATTATTTGTTTAAATCTAATTTTGCTTTATGTGTTATAAATCAGAGACTAAGCATCTAAAACATCAATAGAATTTAGCTCAGAGAAGAATTGGAAGTGTGTCCTCAGTCTCTCTCATTAAACAAGCATGTGAAACAAATGGGTGGCAGGATGAGTTAGTGAGCATCTGGCCTTTCAGTTCTGGAGACCTGTGTACAATCTGCCCCAGGCTGCAAGAGTATGGGTTAGGTGGTTCAGCACAGTCTGAAGCAGAAATGTATTTTTACTTCATATAATGTACTGCTAAGGTTTCTGTTCAGTGAAGACAAAGCATGACACAAAAAACCTCTGGGCAGGTCTACACTGCAGCAGGATCCACAGCAGTTGAAGGGAGGTATGCAAATTACTTAAAATACCTAGCATATCTTCCTTCAGTTATCTACTGCTTACTTACTAGGGTGTCTTTAGTACACTGAGTTGATGGGAAATGCCTTCCCTTCAGCTCAGCACTACACCAGTTGCCAGGGTAGTCGTCAGCAATTGAATTCCTGATGGGCTGAGTGGGTCTTCACAGACCCAATCAGTCAATTGATCAATTCACTGCCATCAGTGAAGACTAGCCCTCCGACAAATTAGAACAGAAGTGGCTGAGATGATTTAGTGGAAGTGGTCCTGCTTTTAGCAGGGGGTTGGACTAGATGACCTCATGAGGTCCCTTCCAACCCTATGATTCTATACTTTGGTAGTGTTGTGTGGGCAGCATTTTACTCATCCCAGCTTCACTGTTCCTCCTGTGACATCTTCAGCTGCTTTATGGACTTTACAGTAAACATCCATCCCACCCACCAAAGACTAAGAAAATACAGCACTTCATGGTCCATAACTTGGATCTTCCCACAGTCCTTTTCCTCCACATAAAAACCTTGTTATGGTAGTTTACTATCTGTTAGTCTTAAAGTGCCACACAACTCCTTGTTGTTAGTTTATTAATAGCCAAAATGGAAATGCAGAAAACAAGTCAATGAAATAATAGCCTTCCATTACACTAAAGAAACTACTCCTCATATTACAAAGCTTTCTTATGACCAGCTGTGCTTAGTCTGTTCAGTGCAGATGTTTCTGCCACCTGTTAATGAGTACTGTTGTCCATGTTCCCTCTAAGCTGGGCATGTGCACACAGATCATGAAACCTGCGCACACAATAAAATAAAGCACACACAAAAAAAATTCAACAATGCACTGGAGTGCACACAAATTTGGACATTGGTTCTGAAAATTTGCACAAAAGAAATTTTTTGTGCACACAGCATACGAAACATTGAGGGAACATTGACTGTTGTCCTTTTGGGTAGTTGTAGAGATTTACGTTTGTAGTTTAGTTTGCTTTTTATGATTTATGTGGAATTAATATTCCTCATACTTTACAGAAGAGTTTTCTTTAAGAAAGAGATTGTTCTAGTGTAAACTGGTGTAGCTCCATTGACATCAATATTCCTTGCAACGCTAACAAGATAGTCAGAAAAGACGGTATTAAATGCTCAAATATAACATGTCCTGTGTGATCTGATGTACTTATTTCCTCCATGCTTTTCACATTCTGTCATGCATTTAAGGAGTCTGACGTTAATCTGCTGACTCAATTTCATGAAGGCAAATCAAAGCCCAATACCAAAGCTTGTCCTTTTACTCCCACACCTCCAAAGAAGGGAATGCACATTGCAAGATGCTGGAAACAAACCTCACTTTCAGTTAGTTAGAAGTCTTCTAAGAACACCACTCCCTGCTACAGCTAGCACTGTCTTGTCTGAGCTGCTGAGAGAGGCTTAACGAGATCTGTAATCACATGATCCTCAGTCATGTGACCCTTCCCAGTCAGGTCTGAAAGAGCCCAGGATGCCATTACTGCCTGCAACCATCTTTTCTTTAAAGGGCCAGGCAGTCTAATGTGCAGACCTGTACTAACAAAGGACCACTTCCTGGGGGCAAGTCCATATCCCCGTTCAGTCGTTGGCCTTTCTGCTGAGGGTAACAGCCATGCGACTGGTTGTGATGATAGGTTTTGTGTCATGGACGTATATCCACAGGGAGGACACCACTTTATCTCATGTAAGCCATCAAAGGAGCGCCTGATGTTAATAAAAATTATTAACAGTCAGAACTTAGAAAATGCTCCATGTTCAAAGCACTTTACAGATATCAATCAATCAATGGTGGTTAATCATTCCCACTCAACCGCCTGGGTATGTACTAGGGCTGCTAGCCTAAGCCACCATCTGTGCTGCTGCAAATACACTGCTAGTTTTAGGTGCAAACTCAAGCAGAACCAACCCAAGTAACCTGTGCAAGCTGGGAATAGATTCACCTTCTATTCCATGTAAGAGAACAGTGCAAATTTAGAAAGGCAGTGGTCAATGCCACAACCACATTTTGAAACACAACATGCAAATACAAGTCTCTTGTACCTCTGGTTTCTTTTTATAATTCAAGCTTCAGCTGAACGTTCTGTCTCAATGTTATGTAATTCACCAGTTGAAAGAGTTCACAATAGAATTCAAAATTGCTTCAGTCTGAAATCCCAAATGATCAAAACTGACCATGAATATGCCAATAATGAATAAATGGATGTTGGAGATGGGAAAAGTCAGTACAATTTTTATGGGCAATGCACAGAAGCAGTTGGGTTTGGCTCTTTTGTTTGTTCTTAACTCAATAATTCTGGGTGAAGTTCTTCCTTGCTGTTGATAAAATAATGCTCTCCACTTAGCTGACTGAAATAAAAACAAGACCAACCTCTTCCCCTGGATGGCCCCAAATATTTGTAAGTAAATTAACCCAAGTTACCCAACATATCTTCTTAGAGATACTGTTTCTTACAATGCTTACAACATAAAAGAAATGCCAGGCAGTACATATCTGCTTCTGCACAAGCTGATATTAAATTGTTATGCTGTTTAACTTTTTCCAAAGTCTAAACCCATAAGCACGTGGTGCAGAAAGAGTCCAACAGACCACAGGATCTGGTGTTTAAAGACTGAACACAAGCTCACAAGCAGCTTTGGAAATCCTTAACAGAGGCAGTTCTTTATTGTTGCCATTTTTAAAAGCCTTACTCTCTTCTAATGTAACTGCAAGGCCTCTTCAACTGTTTCTTTCTATCTCACAAAACGTAACTTTCTGAGCCTGGTTTGGTCACGCAGGGTTAGGAAAAACTGCCTCTTGTTTGTCCTCCTCCCCTCCCCCTTGTTTCTGTATGTCCTCTTTTTCATCTTTCTTGTGAATTTAGAGAACTTCCCACTTCCGAACTCTCCAGCTTTCAAAGTGTGACCCATGAGTTTCACATGTCTTGTTAGCTTAATATGCCACTGAAAAGGTTTTTTTTCCCCCTGATATATTCTAGGTCAATTTCTTCCTCTACTACTGGAACTCTCTTTCACCTGTTAGGTTCTGAGAGGGATCAAGATCAGGCCCTTTATGTTTTCAAATTTGAGAACTACTAGTGCCAAAGGTAGAGATCCTGGCCCATTGAAGTCAATGGGAGTTTTCCAATTTGACTTCCAAGAGGCCCTGATTTCAGCCAGTGGTTTCAGTAAAATGATCTCTCATCCCTGATTTCTATCTGGCGGCAGAATTCCATGGCACTTCCCACAGCCACAGAATTGCAACAGGAATTGTTCATAAGAAGATGAAGAGAGACAGTATCAAGGGACCATCAGCAACACAAAATCCACCATCCATCCATTTTCTAGTCTTTGAGACTGCAGAGAACATGACTGCAGACCAGATCAATAATCTCCTCAAATGCTTGAATTTGTGAATAACTGTTCTGTCCTTTTGATCTTAAAAACAATTTCTCCAACTCACACAGGGCCAGTTTCTTCTCTCATACTGGGTAGCATCTTACTGGGCATGCCTAATTGGATAAGGATGACACCCTCATGTCCATTGTAACAAGAGCTTTCAAGGCATTTTAATAATTATGCAGAACAACCTGTATAAAAAGAAAATTCAGATTGCAAAGAAAAGCTCTCAATAGTTTGGAAGTACCAGAATTAAGGTTGCCTTTGCAAACACAATTTGGCTCCTATGCATTATAATAAAATCTTTAATTACATGATCATACCCTTGATTCAACCCTTGTACCCTTCAGGGCACAGGCTGGACCTACTCTGGGGATGAAGCAGGATTGGGTAGTGAAGGGAACTGTTATCTATAGCAGTGTTTTGCAACAACTAGTCTGTGGATTAGCACCGGTTCCTGAGACTTCACTGACACAGTTTAGGAATGCAATAAAACAGTTTCTTGTATTAAAAAGGTCTATAGGACCCTGCCTTCATTTGCCACAGAAGGTGTGTGGTGAATGAGGCAGCAGACTGCAGGAAAAGAAGAGGTTGGCTTATAGTTAATATTGACCTGAAAGACTGAATTCTATCCCTGCCTCTGCCACAGAGTGTCTATGTGATGCTGAGCAAATCTGACTACTACTAGTTTTTCTATCCACATCCCAGTCATCCTCCAAGTGAGGTTCCCAATGCAAGCTTCCCTCTCAGTTTCCTCTCCTTACTCTCTTTGTCCAGCCAATTCCAGTCTGTCATCAGATCATAGCCTTTCCCCTCACTCCAACCCCCAGACCCAGTCTCTACCCTGGCTTCTTGTCCCAATTCCAACCACCCAGTTCCTTGTAGTATACAGAAGGTCCTGAGTTCAAGCCCCAGGGGGTTGGGCTCGATGATCTCATGAGGTCCCTTCCCACCCTATGATTTGATTTTATTCTATTTGTCCAATCTGTCTTCTCCTTCTACAACCTCAACTCCCAGCCCCAAAGACTCAAGCTCCATTGCTCCTGCTGCTTCCCAGCCCCAGCCTCCTTGTTTGGCAGGTCCCAGTCTGTCATCTTCCCCTCACAAACCACTCTCTCCACACTCCCACCCCCAGATCTGGTTCTCATCTCTTCTGCATTCAAGCCAGGCAGCTTCCTCCTCCACATTTCCTGAATGCCAGTAAGGACTCATTGAGTGCACAAAGGAGGCAATCTCCAGACTCTCAGTTCCAGTACCTGACAACACAGCAGCAGTGACCTGAAATTGCAGGGAAGGACCTGCCCAGCCCCAGTAGCACTGGGTTGGAGCATGCTCAGTTTCTCAGTGGGATGATGCATTCATGGTCCAATCACCATAGAAACTGTGAACTTAGCTGCCAAACTTTAACAAGTCTGTTCTGCGCATGTCCAAACAGATTTTTTTCAAACCCTCATAATTTGTCCAAATACCGGCAGTTTTTCACAGGAATTATAAAAAGCACATCTGACATAAAAACCATTCCTCTGCCAAATTTCCTGTCCCTGCTCTAAAGTAAGGATGTACTACGGCTTCTGAACAAAACAGCTATACATACTTCCTAAAAAAAAAAAAAAAAAAAACTTGGTTAAAACAATGATTTTTTTCCCTAGTCCTGTTCTCTGAAATGGTTGAAATTTCGCAGGGAGAGGGGGTTTGTGTCAGATTGAACTTAGAAAAGTGATTCAATCTAAATGCTTACCGTTACTGCCTGAGAACTAAAAGCAGGGTCTTATATTAAAAAAACTGTTGGGCAATGCTATTTTATGGTTCTGCGAGCTCCATGATAGAGTCTAGGATTGCACGTGGAGGCATTTTACACCCTTTGTGCTCTGGCATCAGTGACAGAGAATACAAGGTATAAGATAACCTTGGATAGGATCCCAAGATATAGGACCCTGAGAGAGTTTAAGTGATTTGCCAACAGTAGAGAAAGCTTGTGACAGACAGGAACGTTGCTCCCTGAAAAACAGAGTCAGGTCACAGGCCTTGTGCTTGGCCCCTTTCCCAGCACTCCCTCTGCCCACAGCCCCATGCGGTGGCCTGGCTCTGGCCCACCCCCGCGGCCCACCTGCAGTGCAGCAGCTCCAGACCCCAGGGCCCCACCTCCTGGAGCCCTATCGTAGCCTGACTCTGCCCCAGCTTTCAGCTCCTCCAGGGACTTAAATTTCCCTCCCTCTCTTGTGCTCTGGCTAAGTGCTGCAGGAGGAGAGGGACTGAAAGCTCCTCTCATTGGTCCCGGAAGGCAGGCTATGTGATCCTGCACTGCTGCAATTTGGGGCACTAGCTGGGGACGTGCCCACTGCCAGCAATGCCCCTGATGCCCAAACTGAAACAGAACTCTGGTGTTATAGAACCACTACTTATGCACCAGGCTACTATATGTGTCAGAAAACTAGCTTCCAATTTCTATTCTTAGGCCAGCTGTAAAAGCAGAGTAATGCATACCCATCTTTATATAAAGCAACTTGAGCTCTGTAGGTGAAAAAGCACTAAGAAAGTGCATTATTATCCCCCTGTCAGATGGCATAAGCAAGGCACCAAGATATTTCATGTTCAGCCTGGGATAATTTACTGTGCCCAATATAGAGCCTACAGCAGCACAGTCACTGTGATGCTGCTGGTGTTGTAAGCCAATAGAGAGCTGTCCTGTCAACTTCATTGCTCCAGCCCTCACAAGCAGCAGGAGCTCTGCTGATTGGAGAAACTCTCTTGCTGACATAGCGCTGCCCACACTAGTGCTTAGGTCAGTGTAACTTATCTCACTTGGGGGGGTGTATTCACACATATCTTATACCAGTGTAAGCTGCAGTGTGTACGTAGCCTAAGCTGGTTTAGCTCCAGCTGTGAAACCAGAAGTCTAGTACTCTGTCTAACACCAACTTAGAATCATAAAGTCATGGAAACCAAAGGGACCATGAGGGGTCATCAAGTTCAGTCCCCTGCACTCATGGCAGAACCAAGTATCCTCTTAAACTATCCATGACAGGTGCTTGTCTAACCTGCTCTTAAACCTTCCAATGATGGAGATTCCACAATCTGCCTAGGCAACTTATTCCAGTAGTTAATCAGCCTGACAGTCAGGAATTTTTTCCTAATGTCCAACCTAAACCTCTCTTGTTGTAATTTAAGTCCATTGCTTCTTCTCCTATCATCTGCCGTAGGAGAACAGTTTTTCTCCCTCTTACTTATGACAACCTCTTAGATAATTGACATGCTTTCCCACAAAAGCTCATGCAAAAAATAAAACTTGTTAGTCTAAGTGCCACAGGATTCCTTGTTTGTTTTACTGAACTGGACTCAGACAGCTACCCCTTTGGATCTTGACTTGTTTTTGTTCTTTGTGGGGGGCAGTCTTTTAAAGCACTTTTTCCATTGTGCAAAGGGAAAGCAAGCTCTGCATCCTATGCATGGACTGATAAATAATGAGACATGAAGTGTGGACATTTTGTGAGGTGTGGATTGAATAAGACAGGTTTCAACAGGTGACCTAATTTCAGTCACTAGGCACTTTACAAAGTCTAAGGAGGATGGAAACTGCTGTTCTGATGGTGTCCATACAAAATTGCCTCTCTCTCACTCCCTCTTTAAACAGGCAAAATACTCTTGTAAGTGCCATATGAAAAAAAAAATCAGAGCTGATCAAAATATAGTTTTAATTTTAAAATTTAATGAAATTTAAAATAGTTTTAAAAAGAGAGGTTTTTATCCCAAAAAAGTGCATAATTTCCAGCTCTAAAAGTTAAGGAAATGGTAAGACTGCAGAGTAAAGCATTCAGAACTTACAAAATGTAGGCATTTTGCAGAAAGATATTGACTTTTCTTATCCAATCACTGTATTGTATCACTTCAGAAGCAGTATGTACTATCCAGATGATATTTTTGTTTTGTTTTTTCTGTAAGAGGTGCATACATAATAGTCTACTAAGAACTCAGGCAGCGCTGGAGGAAGTGGTCCAGAAACAAAGACTCACACTACTAGAGGTGTTAAATCTAATTTGGTATTTTTCTTTGATGCAAAAGAGGAAGAAATTTGTCATAAAAAAGATGTGCCCCTTTTCACCAGCTCTGTTCAGCTCCAAAACCACAAGCTTCTACTGTTTAAATTAAACAGTCTCTTAGCCTATAAATGAACCAGGGACTACAGGCAAAAATGCTCGTAGTCAAGTAGCCACTGTATTACAGGGATACAATAAGAGAAAATTCCCTTGCAGCAGTGTGAGGTTGTCAGGAGTTCATGTTTCTGCTTAGGTCACCAATTTGAGTCACTGCAGAATCTGGGATCTTTACAAGAACATGGTAGATCAGATCCAGTGTCCATCCATCCCAGTATCCTCTCTCCATCAATAGCATGCTCCAGACATGTCAGAGGAAGGTCCAAGAAAAGCCGCAGTAGGGAGATGTGAAATAATCTGCCCGTCTTCCCATGAAAGTCTAATCCAAAAGGATAATTCAATATTACTTCAGTCGGGGGAGGGGGGGTAGAGGGGGGTGGAGAAATGGACTCCTATCATTGAAAGTACCAAGCCCTCCACCTTAAACAAATAAGCCTTTAACTGCTAAAGAGAAAAATAAAGAACTTTTTTTTTAATTGAAAAATTTCAAAACCAAAACTCTTTTAAAAACCAGCTAATGTCACTAAGGAACAATGTTGCCATAAACTTATTATTCTAGCCAATACAAAGATATGCATATTCGGGCACAAGCTATTCTCTGACTCCAACACTTATTCTTTTGACACAAACCTCAAAGTACAAACAAACAACATAAACTTCAAATAAATACATCACTATGCCATAAATCAGCAGTTATACACTTTTGCAATTAATCTATTTATTCTCAACAGCAAATAATTTATTAAAAGAGATCTATATTTATAATTAACTGGTCATTCAAACTTGTTATCACAATAATAAAAACAAGGAGTCTCAAATAAGGTTAGTGTGTTGATAAAATATACACTTCTTTATACCTTGGTCATAATGGGCCAGATCGTGGCCCCTAACTAGCACTACTTTGTGCTCCCTGGCAGCACTAAGCAGGCATAGGGTTACCACAAAGATGCAGTCAAGGATTCCCTCTGATGAGGGGGCATGTCAGGTTGGAGACAGAAGGGAAGGAATGTACGGCACGTCACTGATCTTGCACTGGGGCAGCAATCCCTGCGGCATCGTTACAACCAACATAGTTTAAAAACACTCCTCAGGCTGCTCTAAATTACACAGACTGCCAATTCTGCTCCTGGCTGGCGCAGGATCAGAGAACGGAGAGGTGGCTCAGAGCCACCTTTCCCTCCTGCTCTGCTCAGCTGCACTGATTCCAAACACAGCACAGCTGAGAATCCAGCCCATGTGTTTATGTTTATCAGGGGAGGGGGAAGAGTGTAGGATTTACGATGCCCTTAATTTTTCATTTCCTGGCTTGTAAGTATATGGATTTTGCAAATGGTATGTTAGGTGCATTGTCACTAAACAAACAACTGGACTTTAAATTGCAGTTTTCTGGGATTGCCATGGATTGTGACTTGGAATCCCATAAGGCATTTGACGTTTGAGAAGGGCGTGATATATACGAGTCTACTCACAGGGTGAACAGGCCAACATCAAATTGTTTCAGATGATACTTTATGGCATGGTGTGACCAGACCAGTGAGCTTCTAAACAGTCTTCAGATTTCAAGAAAAATACTTTGAAACTACTGACTGACCGCAAGTGCAAATAACTGAGCTAGGTACTCACTCCCTCTGGTGTGAATCCTAGCAACAGAGTTTGGTACCAGTGCAGTCTGTTAATTTCGCATGCAGCAAGACAAGTAATGGGAGCTTATAACAGTTTCAACTGGATGAAAGCAAGGCACAAAGAGACCTCTACATTCACAAAAAACAGGTGCAGACATGACATTGGCAATATTTCTGAGGCAGAAGCAGGCAGATTTCACCACAGCAGAGACGTAATTCAGACGTCAGGCTACAGTCCAGCTGCACTGCTGAGCTCAAGACTATTAGGTATTCTTTGTTTTTATAATTTTTTTAATGTAGCCTAGGAGAGAGGGCAGGGAGACACCACAGTCACTTTTTCATTCCTTCCAGATCCACAACTCCCAAGTTTACTTTGGAAAACCCAGCCGTCGGAATTTAGTTTGAAAGCATTGTATATCCAGAGTGCTCAGAACTGATCCTGACATAATAATCTTACATGAGTTTGTGAGGGTTGCTGGCAGAAGTTGCCATCGTTTCCTATGGAAATGATGGCCTCCAGTTACTGCAGTCCAACAGATTACAGCGTGCAAAACAACATGCCAGGACCCACAGGGAGACAAAAGAAAGCCACTGTGACAGTAGTAAAATACTTTGTGCTGGAAAAAGTTTTGGAAATACATTATTTCTTTAAAAAAAAAATCCAAATGCCTTTGCATCTTTTAAAGGAAAATGACAACTCTTATAAGAGATTTTTTTCTCTCCTTTGCTGTAATTTGATGCAGACATCCTCTCCAGAGACAGACTGCCAGACTGCATAAAGCCTAGAGATCACTACAGCAGGCAGTCCACTAATGACTCAAAGTTTGTCTAACTACAGAGACAAAGAGAAAACACAATAGAATTAACATTTCACTAGTCCATCAACCAATCCTCAGGAATCCAAATGATCAAGCTGTATTCTTTTCAATATTTATGGTTAACAATATTATTTCACCTAGTTTCCTGGGATCCACTGACTGGCCAATCTTGATGTGGGTAGCTCTGTTGAGAAAGCCATAACAAGCCACATATATTCAAAAAGTGCTTCAGGTGGAAACTGTCGGAGAATTTTCAGTGATTTGTTTGAATGGCTCAAATTTTCTAGTTTGCAAAGTTTGAAAATTTATCTTTCAACAGGCAACTTCCATTTCTCTCTCTTCTTTGCACTACCCTTGCAAAAATGTCTTAAGTCACACTCACTTCAAAATCCTGACATATTTAACAATTGCCCTTTTTGCTGCAACAACCAAATCATTTTCCTTTTAACTCTTTGCTGCTGGGTTATTGTTCCAGCATCTGTGCTTTTAAATCTTATCGACATCCCATTGCTTTCAATAAAATTTTACGACCATACACCCAATGTAATTCAGCTTGTGGCAGTATAAAGGTCATTGCACTAGGTGTACTTTGCTCAATCAGCAGAAGCACATGGTTTAATTAATTAATATTTGTATATTTTTAGGAAATAGTTTTGCCAAGCACTTTGGTTGTGTAGTAGTCACAACCCTCCCTGGCAGCATCATGAGTTCCTTCCCAAATTAACAGAATTTATTGTAATTTCCTGCCACAAATAAAAGGCATAAGTTCTGGGAGGTCCTTAGTCACGGAAAATTCTCACGCAAGAAAAATGAGATATGCCATGTATATTCAGGCTTGGGAACAATTTATTACCTGTGTAAAATCAGCTCTAGCTGGGTGTTGCATGGGTCTGGCCCTCTTTCCCTGTACAAAAAGCTAAAACACCACATTAAATATAAGTGGAATACATAAAGACTCTTAAAGGAAAGAATGGATATACCGATATGCACTATGAGAGACAGCATTGTCTACTACATTGATCATAGAACTGGGAGACAAGAAGTCCAGACACAATATCTGTTTTGTCATCGACTCGTGTGACCTTGGACAAGCAATCTTGACTGTCATGGGCCAGATTTCCAAGAATTCAACACCCAACACACTGAGCTCTGAAAAATCTGACCACTTCTTTTAGTGTTTAAATGGGAGCTGAGTTATTTTGAAAATCTGGTTCTATGTATCTCAGTTGCTGCACATGGTGAATGGGGATAACATTTACCTACACTGCAGTACTGTCAAGGCCAGATTTTGGAATTCGTAGGCCCTAGGCACTTTCACTCCAACATGTGCAAAAAGAGGGGTAAATGCCAATTGAATTATGTTGATTGACATGATGCACTTTAAAATATTCTAATGCTAAACCATGTGATTTTCCTTATTTTTTCTGATTTTTAATTTTTTCCCTCCTTTGCAGGCCCTAAAAATTTCATAGGCCCTAGGCACTGTGCCTACAGTGCCTAATGGGAAATCCGGCACTCAGTACTGTTAGGACTAATTAATACTTGTACAATGTTTTGAAGATAGTATGCACTATACAAGTGCCAAAGTATTACTTAATAGACGAACGTGCATGATACCATGTCGACAAGTTCCACAGGGGAAGCCATGTTACTCTAGTTCGGCAAAATTACCAAGGAGTCCTGTGGCACTTATAAATAAATAAATTTGTTAGTCTTTAAAAGTGCCAAAAAACTCCTTGTTTGCTTTAATGATGCTAGATATACCTGTGCCCAGCACAGCAATTCCTGTAACTGTCTTAACTCACATTTTGTTGAAAATCTGGTGATATTAGGCTGTTTTTCTTAAACGTTCCAGCCCTGTATTTATTAGAATACATGAGCATTTCAATTTTCATTTGAAGAGTAAAAGTAAGGTTTTAGCCTTCATTGTGGCAGAAAAACAGCATAAAAATGAAAAGCCCAAATTAATTTTTAAAATAAAATCTCATTATTTTTAAGCCACTCATGATTTTGGGAAGACTGAAACCTCAAATTCTGAATATTTGGCATTAGCAATAGTGCTGCAGCTTGCTCCATACTAGAAATAGTCTCTGTATCTTGTACTGAATATTTCAGCTGTGGACCCATGATGCCGTTTATAGAATTGGTCCAGTGGTATGCAGGAAAATTAACAAATCCAAACACCCCGTCCGTTCCCCACATAGAAGAAAGACCACAGCTGCATGCCCTAAACTGCTAACAAATTTGTCTGTGGGGGCAAGAATGGCTGACCCCAGAAATGGTGAATCAGGTAATATTTTGGAAACACCAAGAAGGATTTTTCTGTGAGGCATCTGCACTAGCAGGCACTGGAGACCTGGCCCTGCTCATCAGAAGGGAGAGGGAGAAATACAGTTTCAATAGGAAAGACAACTACAGTCCTGCGGCACTTCAAAAGCTAACAGATTTCCTCAGGCATATAATTTTGTGGGCTGCAACCCACTTCATCAGATGCTTCCAATAGGCATTCCATGAAACCATCCCTTACTCCATAATAACAAGCAAGCCACTGTCCCACTACTATGACTACAAGCCCTTGGCCATTTCTTCTGTTTAGGACTCAAGTGCAGAGCTGTAACACTGTTTCAGCACCTGGGGCACGTTCCAACTGGAACGTGCCCCTTCCAATTAGGAGCACTTGGCACTGGCACTGCAAAACACACCTTTTAATAGAGCAGCTCTATTGAGCCGCTCCAGCACACTCCGGGCAGAGCCCCATTCACCCTGTCATAGTTACGGCTCTGCTCAAGTGATACCAAATGTTTTACCTCTTACCCTTTATACAGAGATAAATGCCTCTTCCTTTCTCTTTCCTTCTAACTTATCACTAGTTGGAGACTACCATTTTCATATTTTACCCTCTACATACATTGCCACACACTGGTAAAATGGTAATGCTACCCACTGTAGACGGTGGTCCACATACACCACCCTCCCTTATCCCTAAACTAATAAACCCAATCCAGCAGCCAGAGCTGTAACTAGGAAGTTTGGTACCCGGGTCCCGTTCCAGTCAGAACACACTTCTTACAATGAGTGGTGCCTGGAGCAAGTGGTGTGGAATGGTGGAATGCACCCTTTAATAGTGCAGTGAAATGGAGCAGCTCAGGGGTACCTGGGGCAAAGCCCCGTTTGCCCCACCGTCAGCTGTATTCAGATTGGATAGAATACTATCTGCTCCCAGTTTTGACACGACCACCCACATATAACACAATGACTCTAACACTGGCCACAGAACACTAGAGTCGTACCTTATGCTGCATAACAGGCTTTGGCATTCAACTGCAGCTCTTCTAAGCTTACTCCATACAGAAGGCAGAGGGAAATGGGCATGTGCCTACAATTTTTTCAAATCACTTACATTTTTGATTAATAGTTGCAACAAAGACTCTTAAAAGGCCACAACTGACAATTATCATCAGCTATTCTGACACTTGCCAAGTCTCAAAGGGATAGCCATGTTAGTCTAGTTCAGCAGAAGCAGCAAGGGGTCCTGTGGCACTTAAAGACCAGAAGATTTATTTATTGCATGACCTTTCACGGGAGAAAACGCCACTTTGTCAGATGTATTTATGCTATATGGATGGTGTCCATTAAGGTTTGGCATGGAGAAAGCAGAGCTCTTATTTCTCGACTCCCAAACTTTCAAATAATTCATTTGAAGGAACTGCTGCACCTATGGAAGATAACATGAGTTACTTGGATTATGAGTTCTCCAAGTGTCTTGTGGTTTGTGTTTGTATATTGTGTTGCACAATGGAGTCTTAATCTGGAATTAGAAAATATAATACAAATAATTTTGCCATCAACATGAACTGGGCTGCTGATGAGGTTCTGTGTGTTTACACGACGACTATTTAGAACCAAAGCTTGACCCTACTCAAATGTTCTCATGGGGAATTTTAGATGTTTCTTTGAAAGACATAAAACAAACAAGGAGTCCTGTGGCACTTAGGCTATGTTTACACTAGCCAACTAATTTGGCCCGTATCTACACTAGCCTTTGGCTAGTCCAAACTAAGAAATTTTTTAGTTCGAACTGGCCAAAGCTTAGCCCAAACCAATAAATTCGACTGGTTAGTCCAGACTAAGCGCTTAATTTGAAATTTAAGTTCAAACTAAGACAAGTGGCTAGTTCGAACTAAAACTGGTGGTTAGTTCAAACTAGTCCAAGGCCAGTTCAGACTAAGCTCGGACTGTTTTAGCAAGTTCAAACCAAAAAGGCAGATGCAGACATAGCCTTAGAGACTAATAAATTTATTTATTGCAGGAACTCACATGTCCCTGCATTTATTTCCTCCCATTTTGTTAAGTTCCCCATCTTCAAAGCATTTGGCAAAGTGGGATTTTCTCACATGAAAGGTCATGCAATTGTTAAATTTGTTAAGTCTTTAAAAGTGCCACAGGACTCCTTGTTTGTTTTACTGAACTAGACTAACACAGCTGCCCCCTTTGGAACTTTGAAAGAAGGACAATACAGGTCAGTCACATAATACCAACCACTAAAAACACTCACTGCAGACTCCTACATTAATCACAAATGCTCAGATTACAGCAGAGCCATGAACTGTCTGTATCACAATCTCTGTCAGTTTTCTTCATAGTTAACTCCAATTTTTCTGTAATTTATTGTAACTCAGGCCTCAATTTTTAGCTGAAAATAAACGATTGATGAGGCTCATTTCCAAATCTTTTGGCTTGTTTTTAGATTTTAAAAATACAATTTCATACTTCTTCCCCTAAACCATCAATAATGATTGATAGACTTTTAGCTTTTCAGATGTGGTGTGGTTATACAACTCATAGTAGGCCTGCATTTAAAAATAAAATAACCAAGTTCATAAAACTCTGACTTAGTAATAACTTCTTATTAGCAACACTTAGGATATTTCAGGAAAAAGAACAACATGAGAACCAGCTGGGATGTTCGCAATTAAATAATGTCAACTGTGCCTGAGCAGCATATTATTATTTAATAGGAGGTTTGGCTGATGGAGGATGAGGTCATTACTCAATGGACTAAACAGCTCCTGCAGAGGTCTACCTAGTCCACAGCCTGCATAATGCAGGTTTTTAAAGAGCCTCACTTTGTAATTGCCAGAGGTCCTAAGCTAGCTCTAGAGTTAATATTAAATCCAGTTATGCCAGTAAATAGTGGAGAGTCCAATTACTATATGATTCTTAGTTATTTTTATTATTACTGGTGCATATACATTTAGAGGCTCCAACTAAGATTGGATTTCCATTGAGCTCGGTGTTGTTGAAATATATAGTAAGAAACAGTCCAGCTCTGAAGAAGTACAGTATAGAAACACAAGACAAAGTAGAGCTTTATCCTGCTTCCCAGATCTGCTCGGCAACACACTGAATACACTGCAGTCAGGAGGACCCACTATCGCCACAAAATTAGGTACTGGGGGGACTGGATTTTCCCCTGAAAGCATGTTAAGTGCTTATAGGTGCTGTTAGCAGTAAAGGCAAATTTGTGCCTCCAGCCTCTGATGTAAAGAAGGTGTGAAGTGCTTATTCTTAAATCCTTAAAATGGTTTAGCAAAAACCTTAATTACTTAGCTACCACTAAAGACACCCTCAGGGACCACCTGGTATACAAAGGGGAAAGACTGACTTCTCTTTTTGTTTGTTTTATTAACATTAAAGGCAACAGAAGGTGCATTTGGACAAAAGCCTCTTTCCGGACAATGGCACTAACTGTATGGGAGAGAGGATCTGCTTTCTGTCAATAATTTATATTCCATAGCAAGTGCAAATGTGGCAACAGGGATTTAAAATAGGAAAACATATTCTGCATCTTTAAGGGACCAGATAGATTGAGATTACATGCTCTAATACCTGCAGTCAGTCAAGAACAGGGGACTTGCAAATCAGACTTCAGTTACCTTGCCTTGTACAGATCAAAGCAACTTTTTGAAATGCTGGATTTGGAGTCAGGAGAGATAAACAGGGTGGGAACAAGGGGCAATAGCCCGGAAAGAAAAAGACAATGATCATTGTATGGAGAACAGAGCTTATTTCATCTCCTCCAGATAGCATACCTGACCAAACAATGATTCATGAAACAGGGGTATAAACTCACCCCAGTAATATAATGAACTCTCATCTTCCAGATAACTGAATCATTGACCAGGTCTTGAAAAGCAGGTCTTGAGACTGAGGGTAGGGTGACTAGGAAAAATAGTGGATCTCTGATATATCTCTCCTTCCTATCGACTACCAAAGTAGATCAGAATGAGCATTTTTTGATACAGTTTCCCACAGCATTCTCATTGACAAATTAAGGAAGTATGGGTTGGACAGGTGGACTATAAGGTGGATAGAAAACTGGCTAGATCAATGGTTTCAGCATGCAGGAATCAATGGTTCCATGTCTAACTGGCAGCCAGTCATGGGTGGGGTACCCCAGGGGTCGGTCCTGGGGCCGGTTCTGTTCAACATTTTCATCAATGATCTGGATGATGGAATAGACTGCATTCTCAGTAAGTTTGCAGATGACACCAAGCTGGGGGGACCAGTAGACACGTTGGAGGGCAAGGACAGGATTCAGGGAGACCTAGATAAATTGGAACAGTGGGCCAATAGAAATCTTATGAGCTTCAATAAGGACAAGTGTAAAATCCTGCATGTGGGATGAAAAAACCCCCATGCACCGCTACAGGCTGGGAAACATTCAGCTAAGTAGCAGCAGTGTAGAAAAGGACCTGGGGGTCATGGTGGATGGGAAGCTGGATATGTGTCAGCAGTGTGTTCTTGCTGCCAAAAAGGCCAATGGCATACTGGGCTGCATCAAAAGAAGTATTACCAGCAGATCAAGGGATGTGATCATTCCCCTCTATTCTGCACTGGTGAGGCCACATCTAGAATACTGTGTTCAGTTTTGGGCTCCCCACTACAAAAAGGACATGGACAAATTAGAGAGAGTCCAGCGGAGGGCAATAAAAATGATCAAAGGGCTGGAGCACAAGCCCTATGAAGAAAGACTGAAGGAACTAGGCTTATTTAGCCTGCAGAAGAGAAGACTAAGGGGGGATTTGATAGCAACTTTCAACTACTTGAAGGGTTGCTCCAAGGAGGACAGAGCTCTGCTGTTCTCCGTAGTAACAGAGAACAGAACGAGGAGCAATGGTTTCAAGTTACAGCTGGGGAGGTCCAGGCTGGATATTAGGAAAAACTTTTTTACTAGGAGAGTGGTGAAGCCTTGGAATGAGCTCCCAATGGAGGTGGTAGAGTCTCCATCTTTGGAGGTGTTTAAGGCCCAGCTGGACAAAACCATGACTGGGATGGTTTAGTGGGAGTGGTCCTGCCTCTGGCACGGGGTTGGACTAGATGACCTGTGAGGTCCCTTCCAACCCTATGATTCTATGATTGCTTTCAAAGAGTGTAGCGTATTTTCCTTTTTTGGCTTGTAGCAAAGACAAGAGGGCTTCATGTAGTTGATAGGAAGTTCAAATATAGATATGTTCTGCAAATCATTTTTGTTGCTTTATTACCATTTTCTCCCTGTTTTGAAAAGGTCTTGTATGCATTATACACAAAAAATACATTTAAAACCTTATTAGGAGTCAAGCACTCAAGAGTTAGGAAATGCCAAGATTAGGGGTTCCTGTGAAAACTTAACCAAGCTCCCTTGACCATATGCAGTATGATGGACTCTATTTATATGATTACATACCATACACACCCGTCTCATTCAGTGCACATAATGGTGCTCTCTTACTGAGCAGCTATTCCATATTTTGCTGTATACTCATCATCAGATGCGTGGCCCTAGGCTTTATTTACTGCAACCTATTCAAATCCTACATTGAAGGCAGAATTACTAATTTCCTCATTGGCTTTTCTATTATGCTCTTCATCACTGTAGTATCCAAGCCCTTCACAAACAGAAAATTACTTTATTTTCAAAACACCCCATCAGACGAGAGGCTATTATCCCCATTTTGCAGATGGGGAGCTGAGACAGGGAGAGATTAAGGTCAAAGTTGCCCACTAATCTCAGAGGCCCAATTTGAGACATCTAGTACCTGATTTTTCTCAGTGACCCAGAAAATGAGGGATACATGGTTGGGAACCAGTGAAAAGTCTGATTTAAGTTCAATTCTGTGGCGGAGGCAAGGAGAGAATCCATTGCTCCAGAGAAGTATTCAACTGTCTTAACCCTAAAGCCCTTTTTTCCCTACTTACAATCCCCTGCTTCATCCACTATTTACCTTCCAACTTCCACAACAAATGAGGCAGGGGTCCTAAAGGCTACAGTAGTCTCCTTCATTATACAACCATGATTCACCCCCAGAGAAGGTCCAGCATATGCACTGATTGCACCAGGGGTCTTGTTGAGAAAAGTAGTATGTGATTAGTATTTTGGTGACTTATAAGTAGATAATGAGATGCAGCATATTCAGAGCTCTATATGGAACCTTTACTGAACTGAAGCAGTCAGACAGGTTTTTCTAACACCTAAGCAGACCTTCCACTATCACTATGGCAACCCCAATGACCTAAGGGAACCCAAAACACTATAGTTAGTAATTAAAGATTGTATCAATGTGTATACTCACAAGACTGCTGAATTAAGGTTGCCCAGGCAGCCTCAATTCCGCCATTTCCTAATTTTGGCGTGCTTGATTTTGCAACCTTAATAGTGGTCTCATAATAGAGATGGGGGAGGGGGACTTCTTAGGGTTTTTTTAAAAAGCACACTGAAATAACAAATTTCATCACTTGCCATCATGTTGATGCCCACATGATTCATCAGCAGCATGGACCTTCAAATCCACTGCTCATACCTCTGTCATTTGAGCTAAGGGCGTAGAAATATGCTGATTACAGAGCATGGTGAGATTCAGGAATCTTGGATTCCTCTAGGCTCTTGAAAAGTGCATTTCCTAGATCATCTACTTTGTTCTCCCATCCCCTCCATCCTGTCCCTGTCAGAGTAATTTCTCTTCACCAACCCTGACTTCTGGGCCCAATCTCATACTCCTCACTTAGCAAGTCCCAATCTCCAACACTCAAGTTTCTTATCCCAGTCTGCGTACCGGTAGTTCCTCTCTCCCCCACTCCCAGTATCATTGTCCAGCCATTCCCAGGTCTCTCACTTAAGCCCAAATTTCCCTTTCATCTCGCCCCATCAGACTCTAGTCCCAATTTATTTCCCACACCTGAAAATATATCCCTTAATTCCTCTACTTTTCAATTAGGTCAGTGTCTTCCTCCACGCTACCTGCACACAGCGTGAGTGAGAGAGAGTGTGCACATGTGCATGTGCATGTGCATGCCTGTCTCCCTGCTCTTAGCTCAACTGTCCAAAACTGGACCTGGCCCAACCAAAAGCCCAAAGAAGCATCCTGTTCAATCTGCACTGGAGCATAACAGTGCAGACAGATTTTTTAGAGATTTTAGCTGCTAAAAACCTAAGACGTCCTCACTGGAGTAAATGCTAACAGATTTTTCAAAAGCTTATTAATAGACCAGATTTGGGTGGATTTTCTTAGGGATAGCAAAACAAAGACCTGAAACAAAGGCCATAGTCTCTGTTCCAAAGGGTGTGGATTCTAGAGCTTTTCAAAGACAAGGTCAGGAAGAACAAAGCATTTTCCCCTAGCTTTGTTCTCAGAAATGGCTGAACTGTTATGGCTGATATTTCCCAGAAACAATTAGCTTAAGCGAGACACTCAGCCCCTCCAATCTTAGCCCAAATGTTTAATGTTTAATAAAATTATGAACAACTGACACAGATAATATAATAGGAAGTCCTGGGCAAACTACTTCATTTATGTCTTAGTCAGTTTAGATCACTCTTATAGGAACCCCAAAAGACAGCTAATATCCTCAAGTTCTATGAAAAGGTAGAGAAGAAAACCTTCTCCCCCACCCCACTGAGGCTCTCCAGAAAGAGATGCCATTTCCCAGAAAGTATTTCATAAGGGGTGATGGATGGTCAGGCAATCACAGGGGAGAATGGACATGAATTCAAAGAAAAGCCTCTTTCCAGCCAAGCATAGGGTTACTAGATACCAAAGCATGGAAGGGAGGACAGGGAAGCACGAGAAGGAGGACATTGGAGGACACATGGAGAAAATGTGGTATTAATGTAATAATCTTCTGTTTTTAGGGTGCCCTGGAACATTTCCCTCTAAAAATAGGGTGTTCCAGGGGAGTCCAGCATACTTTAACCCCTCTAAGTAAAAGCCAGACAAAATCATGTATTTTTAAAATGCCTGCTGGATGTAGTATGTGAAGGTAAAAAGGAGGAAGGACATGTCCTCCTTTTACCTGACATCTGGTAACCCTAGCCAAGTAAAACCAAAGAGGGAAGAACAGAAGGCTTCTGTTAAATTTTCTTTTCCTTTTCAAGATCCTTACATGCCACATATTGGATTGTTTTATTCTCTCTTTTTTTTCCTAAAGTGTTTTTATGCTGTGTCTATTTTGGGGGCAAGAGAGGTTCTCTTTCCAGCGTCTCTTCTGATGCTAGCAGGGTGAAATCATTCCAGTTTATGTGGCTTTAAGCACCATTTTAATCCTACTTCAACTCTTAATAGAAGATTCAACTCTTAATGGAAGACTGAAACAGGATTTCAATGGTAATGAGACCTTCTGAAGACCCAGAACAGGGATGACTTTCGCCTTCACTGTGGAAATTTCTAGAGGTCACATTGCAAATCCTATTTGTATTTAATGGTACAAATAATAATACATTAAAGTTTACATTTAACAAGGAAACCAGTAATGATATACAAAATATTATATTTGTGCAATGTGGCTATGGTAACTTTAGAGCTTTTACCCTTTGATGTTTCCTAACTGGGGAGCTCTTGATTTCTCAGTCTTACTGTACAATTTTACACTCATACTTCTTTCTTTGCATTCCATTTCCCATTGTGCCTAGAGAGAAAATTGTGATTCATTTTGTGATACAGCTATGGGAACTTAAATGAAAAAAAAAACCACTCCTCATTAAAGACCAAGCATGTGGAGTTGGGAATTGGATTACAGCAAACAAAATGGGCTGGCAAGCATATGGAGACAAGAGATCTGAGTTGCTGTGGTGGACTGCAAAGGCCTACTACAGCCTAGTGGTGAGCTTTTGAGCTGCTTCCCACTCCCATTTTACTAAAGGCTGCTGTGGATACAGCATCAACTACACTACTTAATATGACTATCTAGAATATATTGGACAGAGATTATTGGGTCTTCTTACCTCTCCAGCACAATACCTATGCCCCACCCATATTTAAGCCTGAAATCATCTTTGAAGTCACAGATGGGTCATGACAGAAACAATATCTTCCACATCTTTGCACCTGGACAAATGCCTGCCTTTCAAAATGAATTTTCCAGAAAACAGATAACTGAATTACCTGAGGGCTGATCCACTTCAAAGGGTCTCTTTACAGACAACATAATCAGATTCTGATGCTTTGATCAAGGGAGTCTATCAAGTGCTTATTCGATCACAAACTCTATTTGCCATGAAAGGGTACCTAATCAATTACAGAGCCAACATCTGCTCTGAATAATGTTATTGACGACTTGATAAAAAGAACGCATACTACAAAGAGTAAATCCATGGGGAAAGCTGACAGGTGGCTGAGAGCCAGGGGGACTCAAGATGGACAAAGAGTGGCCAGCCAAGAAACAAGTCATCAGTGATTAGATGAGAGCATCTGTTATGCACTCATGCAGAATGGAACTGAAGTAGATGTCACAAAGAAAGGTCCAGTGTTCAGTCTCGAACACTAAAATGAGCACTCATGTCCAATATTGAGCCTACAGCCTCAATCTTGCCTCCCTTTCCCATTCTTCCTGCATGCATATATGGTTTGAGAGCAAAACTGGTGTGGGCATATCCTAGAAAGGTCACATTGCTCATAGTGGGGGGAGCAGTACTTATTTTCTGTGTACCATGCATAGAACTATGCAGCCCTGCAGTGTTCCAACAGCTGCAGAGAGTTTTGGTTTGAATCTGGATCAACACCTTCCCCACAGTTTCAGGGTGTTCTGGGCCTTTGCTTCAGGCCTGTTTGTGCTCTATGACTGTAATGCTACTTTGTCTCTCTAGAACTTCTGGATTTACGATTTACTAAATATACTATTTATAGGAAACAGAGTGGAATTCACTAAACTGACTGTGTTGCAACAGCTCTGCTTCTAGTCCATCTAACTGATTACTCCTTTGCTCATGCAAACAGCCATGCACACCACTCTATTCATATAAGAAAAGCCGGAGAACTTCATCTGAAAGTACTATGGGTTATTAGAGAAATACAGAATTAACTCAAGCAGAAGTCATCCAAGAGACTGCTAGTTCAATATGGGACTTCATTGTGGAAAGCTGATATAAAGAGTGGCCAACAAAGCCTTCTGCAGTGCACAAGTTTTATTGTTCCTAAAAACCCTGGGAACTGTGGTGTGTATTTAGACTGTGCAGAATTCATTTTTTTATACAACTTTAATGGATAATATCACTGGGATTAAGCTCCCCCCACCCCCAATTTTATCCATTTAAATGATCACAGTTGCAGGGAATTGGGGGGGAGGCGTCAAACAATAATTATCTAATGACAAAACAAACAAGGAGTCCTGTGACACTTTTAAAGACTAACAAATGTATTTATCACATGAGCTTTTGTGGGAGAAAATCTGAACTAGACTAACATTGGAACTTATCTAATGACAGTAGATGCTGACATTCAAAAGTTTATAAAAACCTTGAAAACTTGTGTTTTAATGTTTGTAAATAACACATAGTAAAACATACAAAGTAAATACCTTCAAATCAAATGCTGATAAGTTTTCAAGCAGCATTTTTCTCACTTTGCCTAGGTTTTGATGATTATTGATGGAAATATTTTTCATGTGTTTATGCGTACAATGAAATTGACATGTGCGGACGTTCATCAATAAAACCCTAATCCTTCCAAGGATATGTGTATTCTTGAGCTAAAGAATTCATGTTAACTCACACCAGAAAAAGAAGACAGGGAAAAAGGAGGATCCAGGGAATTACAGACCTGTCAGTCTCACCTCAATCCCTGGAAAAATCATGGAGCAAGTTCTCAAAGAATCCATCCTGAAACGCTTGGAGGAAAATAGAGTGATCGGGAACAGTCAGCATAGATTCACCAAGGGTAAATCATGCCTAACCAACCTCATTGCCTTCTATGATGCGATGACTGGATTTGCGGATGCAGGAAGAGCCATTGATGTGATATATCTCAACTTTAGCAAGGCTTTTGATACAGTTTCCCACAGCATTCTCATTAGCAAATTAAGGAAGTATGGGTTGGATGCGTGGACTGTAAGGTGGATACAAAACTGGCTAGATCAATGGTTTCAGCGTGTAGGAATCAATGGCTCCATGTCAAGTTGGCAACCAGTAACGAGTGGTGTGCCCCAGGGGTCAGTCCTGAGGCCAGTTCTGTTCAACATCTTCATTAATGATCTGGATGATGGGATAGATTGCACACTTAGTAAGTTTGCGGATGACACCAAGCTGGGGGGAACAGTAGACATGTTGGAGGGCAAGGACAGGATTCAGGGAGACCTAGACAAATTGGAACAGTGGGCCAATAGAAATCTCATGAGTTTCAACAAGGACAAGTGCAAAATCCTCCACCTGGGACAGAAAAGCCCCATGTACTGCTACAGGCTGGGGAGTGATCAGCTAAGTAGCAGCACTGGAGAAAGGGACCTGGAAAGGACCTGGGGGTCATGGTGGATGGGAAGCTGGATATGAGTCAGCAGTGTGCTCTTGCTGCCAAAAAGGCCAATGGCATACTGGGCTGCATCGAAAGAAGTATTACCAGCAGATCAAGGGATGTGATCATTCCCCTCTATTCTGCATTGGTGAGGCCACATCTAGAATACTGTGTTCAGTTTTGGGCTCCCCACTACAAAAAGGACATGGACAAATTAGAGAGTGTCCAGCGGAGGGCAATAAAAATGATCAAAGGGCTGGAGCACAAGCCCTATGAAGAAAGACTGAAGGAACTAGGCTTATTTAGCCTGCAGAAGAGAAGACTAAGGGGGGATTTGATAGCAACTTTCAACTACTTGAAGGGTTGCTCCAAGGAGGACAGAGCTCTGCTGTTCTCCGTAGTAACAGAGAACAGAACGAGGAGCAATGGTTTCAAGTTACAGCTGGGGAGGTCCAGGCTGGATATTAGTAAAAAAGTTTTTCCTAGGCGAGTGGTGAAGCATTGGAATAAGCCACCTAGGGAGGTGGTGGAATCTCCGTCTTTGGAGGTGTTTAAAGGCCCAGCTGGACAAAACCCTGGCTGGGATAATCTAGTGGGAGTGGTCCTGCTTTTTTGGCAGGGGGTTGGACTAGATGACCTCACAGGGTCCCTTCCAACCTTATGATTCTATGACTCTAAAAATCAAAGTCACATCTTCACAGAGCAGGGCCCAGGATCAAAAATTTCAGCTTAGGCAGACACTGGACATTTTGTCTATCTAAGATACTTACACGGATCCCCTTGTCATAACATCTCACAACCATCTTATATTCATCCTCTCAGTGCCCTGTGAGACAGGGAAGTGCTGTCACCCGACTATGTGACTCACCCACTTAAAGGAAGTCTGTGGTAGAGCAGGGATTCAAATCAGCATTAATTCCAAACTAACCACTGAACCATCCTTTCTTGAATTATATTGGATGAACCACATTTGAGGTAATTAAATCCTCTCTTGCTTTAAGTGAGGATATTTTTCTTCACTGACTGCCCTAAGCTGTTGAGTAGTGAAGCTATCAACTGTCATGTTCAGCCTTACAGAATTCTGCACGTCAGTGGTGAGTGAAATTATTCATATATAAAGTCTTTTATTTGAAAAAATACATTAAAACCCATAAAAGTATTTTCTTCAAACATTTACAATAAAAATAATTACCTCTAGCTTGAGATGAAAGATGGAAAGAGTTAACTTAAATGGAGAGATTATTAGAAAGCTGGAAACGATTGGAAAGAAGTGGGGGGCTATAATGAAAGTCATCTTGCAACTTTATCTACTAGTGCAGTTGTAAAAACTGCAAACGCTATCATCCATAAATCAGTTTATAAAGTACTTTGGGACTTTCTGTTTGAAAAGGCTTTATGTTCATGATTAAAATTTGTCTTCTAAAGCACTGAAGCTAAATCATCCTCATGCCAATGAAACCTTCTCATAGGTTGGCATCCCCAACCTATGCTAAGTAATTTACCCATATATAAATTTCATGTAAACTTTATGGTTTTGATGCTGTTGGGTGTTGAGCACCCTTAGTTCCCAGTGAATTCAGCGGAATTTGAGGTTTCTCAGCACTACAGGATCACACCTTTTATTTTCCACACTGAAATTACTATACATAAGAGGGGGATGGAATTTAAATGCACTTTGAATAATCTCATGTTTATGTCTATTCATCTAATCAAAGCACCTAGACTTATCCTATGCCCCATGTTTCAATCAAAGAGAGGTTTTTGCATTGCTCTCAAGGAATTAGGTCAGGCTTTAACTTTACTTTGATTTTGATTACTCTTCCTTTAATACCTCCAGTAGTCAGTCCTGGGCCAACTTTCTCCCTTCTCTGTCAGAACAAAAGCTGACTGGATAGAGATGAAGATCTCCGTTAGAATGGAATCTCCACCCACTTTGGCCCTGAGTCACAGGCATTCACAAAACACAGAAATAAAGTTGCTGTGGCCCAGCCAAAATTTTGTTGAATTACTCAGCTAACTACAGCAGCCAAATCTGAGAGCCCCCTACTGTGAAAGACCACAAATCTTTTGTGGAGAATAGGCCTCATCAAGCTTAGCTATGAAAAGCTGAAGTTCAATGGCAAGAATAATTGTCTGATGATTTCTCCAAAGCTGTAGGTCTACACAATCCATCAATGCACACACACCTCTTATTCCTGCTCGTAGTTTTTGTCTCTGCCGGCAGTTGTTTATTTTCTTTTATTCTGAAAAAAAAAAAATATCTATAGTCCTCCACTGAAATTAATAATAAAAGAAGCAAGAGTAAGTTATTTGAGTTCAGTTTTTATGCAGTACACCAAAATAGGCTGAAGTTAAAAGTGCTAGCAGTGCATTGAATGAATTGTAAGATTTGTTTTTATCTTTTCTTATTGAACAGATTCCTGCAGTTTACTTTTTTGAGCATCTTCTGGCATCTTTGGATCAGCCCACAAAGAAATTCCTTTTGGACACAGCATGTGGTCAAATGAAGATCCAGTTCAAAGTGACATGAAATCAGAAATACTGGCTATATAACAGGTATTGTCTTTTTCTTTACCTCTGTTCTTCATTGTCAGTAGTAGCCATAACTGAAGAGACACTCTCACAAAGAAGTGAGAAATGTTCAAAGTGGGCAACAGATGCTTTATTAGAAGCCAAGCCTTTCTCTTTTCTCTATTCATTTTATCCTAACACCGGCAGGTTTCCAAGAGGGAAAAAAGCAGCTTTGAAGTTTTTTTTTTTTAACTGATGTATTTTTTTTTAAACAGGTCCTAATTTCAAATCCTTTAGTGAAGTCTTACTTATGCTCTTATGTTACAAAATATTTAATACTTTAAAAACAGGATGATTTCCAGTCTCTCTTTATATTTAGCATTTTTTCTAATCACTAATTAGAGAGAGGCTACCAACCATCAGTTCTTGCAGGAATATCCATCTTCCTGTAGGACACAAGCTCTGCTCCTCTTGGGAGGTATGTAACTAAGGTGAATCTTTGACCTGAATAGCCTGGAAACACTTCTCTATTTTGATCCATTCTCCTAATGAAAATACTTTTTACCTTCATATGTTTGGTGAAAACTGTCGTTTGAACACCTGTTGTAACAGGGCTTTTTAAGCAGTCCTGACCCAGGCTAAGCTCTTATTGAAGTCTGATGGATTTTTGTCTGAGAAATGACTACAGAATGGGATCCAAAGAGAATAGTGGCCAGATCCCCAGCTTAAAGTAAAATCAGATACCTTCGATTCAAACTAGTCCATATCCCACCCCCCTTCCCTGAAGGCTCCATGGTTATGCATCATATGTTCAGCTTAACAGCATCCCTACAGCCTTATTTCACACAGGAGTCTTATACTGCACTGATGTAATTTCATTGACTTTACTGGAATAACTACTGAGTTACACCAGTATAAGCGAGAAAAGAATCAGGACCAGGAAGTTCCTTATCAGGGCTCGACAGACTCACCCTGAACCTCATTATGAAACTGTGCAGGAATCATGAGGAAGAGTTATACGCCCTCATTGTCTACATCCACTCTATCTTGTACCTGGCCACTTAAAATGCAAGTTTTGTTTACACGGATGGAAGTTTGAAAGCAACACTTCACTGATGAGGCGTCAAAATGATGAAAAGCTGAACCAGTAAGGATTGCAATCAGCAAGGGAAATTGTTATGGTATCACTTCACTTTGCAGATCCCTTATATCACTCCCTTTCTTGTCAATGAATATTCCATAAAAATATTCATATAGTACTTCAACACTTTCTCTCAATGAAGTTCATACATAACTTGAGGCCACACACTTCTCTCACCAGTGCAGTTTAAGGGACTGAAAGAAGATGGAGCTAGGACCAACATCGACAGAAGCAAGGCAGCTGTGAATCCACTGAACACTGCCCCTTCCTCACCCAGAGTCTGTAGAATCTCACCTGTCTGCAGGTTCTCCCACTTGACCAGCTAGGGCTCTGCAAGCTGGGAAGAAGCAGGGACTAAGAGCAGCTGATCTCTGAGATGTGCTCCCTCAGAACCCAGCAGGTATAGTGAAGGAGTCAATACCATTACTAGCAGGTCTAATTTTCTCTCTATGCCTGCCCTTTCCTCAGGAAGGAATTATTATGTAGTCAGAGCCAATGACAGCACTGCTTCTAAGGACCCAGTGCTGCCAGGTAAGGAGGGTGCTTTGAACATTACCAATGACAGGATACTCCTGTGGAGTCTGTGGCTCCTTTTCCTATAAATGCCACAAATTATGCCTCCTGCCTCTTCTCTGAGCATCCAAACTGTCCTGCCAGAGAGGAATTGAAAACTCCATGAGCACAGCGGATTTCTGATTCTTCTCCACCTTCTGTGGGTTTTACCACAAGAGGGTACACAAGGATTCGTTCACTACCTACTACCAAGGATTCATTATCTACCACCTCAAGGATTCATTCATTACCTACTACTACTGCTTAGAATTTACTTTTCATGCTAAAGCCAGCCAAGAGCACAAAAAAGACCATGGGATTACTTTTTTGTTATATGATACATAACACAGGCGTTCCCTTCCACTAGCGCAGGTGTGCAATATTATCAAACAAATAAAGATTTCTACTAATATGCACAGTGCCAAAAATCATCCAATCTGTGCTCCATTATAAAACAACCACCTGACACCATCATATAATGTTAGCACTTCATTCTCCATCCTGTTCTGTTCTATGTCACTAATCAGAAGGTAATTACATCTAACCAGCTCCTGTTTGGCTATTCACACAATTAAACAAACTCTCAGTTCCATACAAAACTGCCAGAATTTTGAGTTTGCATATTGCAGTAAAAGCTGGTATCAGGGTACAATAGAAATGACTATTAGTAATAAACTACAGAATTCATACTTGTGCCTGATCACTGCTGTTATCACTTATATTCAGAGATATCACATTAGTCTTCCAAATATTGAAATGCTGATTTCAGAGGAGCAGAAGACCTTTCTTTATAGGGACAGTTGCGATTTCTATTCTTATCATTTCTGTGCTCAGAAGCAAGGAATTAAAATGTCAGTGTTTATTGTTGTTTCTTCATATTTTATGTATAAAGCTGTGTGTGAACGTATTAGAAATAAAAGGGTTCCACTGAGGGGGATAAAGTGAATTATTTATAGAATAAGACCATGAATTTTATTATCACAAACACAAATGTATCAAAAAACCCCTTTGTAAAAATACATGAATCAGTTTTATAGTATGAAAGGACCCCAATAAAACTAAAATAGAAAAGTGAGATGCCACTGAGTGGTGAAGGGAGGAGAATAGAGTTCTCAAAAAGATCAAGAAAGTTAATCTTCAAGATATAAAGTCTATAAGTAGAGGAATTGAGTAGATTAACCTGATACCCAACGTACTACATGTCCATAAATTCAGAGGAAAACACAAAGCATCTGTCAGAAGGGGTAACCAGTATGTACTTTTTTGCAATGCATCTTTTACATTTCTAAGTTTTCTTAATATTTTAACTCTCCTAGCACACAAGGGCTTGGCAGTTATTTTCGGTCACTGAGTTCAAGGCAGACTTACCAGAGGATATGCACACACTGCATACTCTCTTTCAGGGAGATCCAAGTTTAGTTCTTCATTGTTTTGTTGTCCTTTCAATGTAAATTAAAAGGGCATTCTGGCTCAAACCATTTGTTTGGAAAAAACAAAACTCAGGGCAGGTCTACACTCTCTGCCTTTTTCAGCAGCAGTCAAAGGGAGATACACAATTTATTTTAGGCAACTTGTGTATATCTCCCTCTGACTTCTCTATGCCTACAATGTCCACCACAGGTCCTCCCTTTGCCTCAGCACTACACTACTTACTGGTGTGATCTTCAGGGACTGACTTACCAATCAACTGAGTGGGTCTTCACAGGCCTGAGGAGTTGATCAGGTAGGTCGATCTGACAGTTGCAATTTTGCTGCCATCAGTGCAGACTAGCCCACAGTCAAGTAAATGGGACATGGGGGGAGAAATATATTGCAAGTGTATCAATATGCAATAGTTAGCATAACACCGGCAAGAGGGAACTTTGAAGTATCTTAACAAGTTGGCCTGAGGGTGAGGTCGTTAAAGGGGTTTCAGCTGATTAGCGAACAGCATGGAGTGAAGGTACCAAAGCAACTCTTTAGTCAAGGGAAAGAAAGAAAGAAAGAAAGAAAGAAAAGTCAAAGCTGCTAGGTGACCCCCACCCCATCCACCCACACTTCAGGCAGGCAGAGTAACCAATTTCTAAGGACAGGACTAGTTGAGTGAGATCCTACTCTCCACTAAATCACTAGGAGTTTTGCCATTGGTTTCAATGGAGCTAGGATTTCACCTACTAAAGATACCAGGAAATGGCTAATATCTCTGTAGGGCAGGTCTAAAGTCACAGCACTTCTTGTGCTGTCCAGCTGAAAAGCAAGGCAACTAATTGGCATGGGTTTTGTATTTGCATGAGCACAAAGAGCACAATTAGGTATTAGCATAGTCTCCCTGCTAGATGCAGGGCATGATGGTTAATGGTATCTAGGGTGAGTTGGTCACAATACCTGTAAGGAAACATGAAATAGTCTTTTGTAATATGCTACTCTTGTGATTGTTCAAACTCTGTTTAGGTTTGTTAAAGGGTGAAAAGCCACCATTAGCAATAAGGAACTTGAAAGAGGGACCAACCCTCTGTTTTCAGCCTGATAAGAGCAGAAAGGGGTGGGAGTTAGGATAGCTCTGAGGTACTGCGTCACCCCAGCCCCCCTGTCAAAGGATAAGTCAATAGCTCAGCTACTTGTGGAGCCTTTCTTTTGTTATTCTAACTGAAGGACCTGTCTACAGTGTTTTGTAGTTAAGAACTGAAATCATTAATCGCTGTGACTCTCTAAGAGCTGAAATCACTGAGAAAGGAGTCTCTCTCTCTCTCTCAGCTGAAATCACTGAAGAGCAGCCAACAGATGGTATCATTGGCCAGCAGACAGGTGGAGTCAAGTGGCCAGCAGATGGCTGGACAGGGTAAGCGACCAGCAGGTGGTGCGGGTGAACAGTGGGTGGAGCCAGCGGACAGTGTAAATGGACAACATGAATGACCAGTGGATGGAGCCGGTGGACAGCGGGCAGAGCCAGCAGATGGGGTGAGTGGATAGCATGAGTGACCAGTGGGTGGCGCTGGCGGAGAGCTGGCATGAGGGACACTCTCTACATACACCGGGGTGGAGAGAGTGCTGTATTGGGTCTTGTGAAATTCTGTTCTGCCCTGGTTCTCCAAATCAGGGGTGGTCTTGCTATTGTGTCTTTGCATTCTTTTATGCTGTGTGGGGTTTGGATGGGAACCCTGTCCTGCACTGATTCTCCCAATCAGTGCTGGTTTTGCTGTTGTGTATTTACATTCTTGTACACTTTTATTAAAAGTCCTGTATACCACACTCAAACTCATGCTTGTGAGCAGGATAGCATTGCCCCTTTGGGGTGCCCAGGGAACAGTGCATAATTTCTCAGAAAACTGGGTAGGGGCTTGAGCCAGTTGGTGCTGTAACATTATTTGGAAACCCCTGGATATAGAACCTGGCCCTCATTCTGCCATCTCGCCCTGGCAGAAGGGTTACATCTCAAAACCACAGTACTTCTGGCGGTACAGTGCCTCACATACTGGGAACACACACAACACTGAGTACTGTTTTGGAACTGAGAAATAACAATGCCACATGCTACAGAATTTGGGTCTTCCTAGTGGTCTCCCATCCATGCCTGCACACACTTATGGTCCTGTTTTTCTGTCTGCAGGCATGCATAACACCCATATGCAATGTGCACAGAGAGAAAAATATCTCCTTTCAGTACTTTCCATACACCTTTGTAAGTGAGGGTTTCCTAGAAACATCTAAGAAAAGCAGAAGTCCAAAAATAAACTTGATGTAAAATCTTTAGGGAAAGATTATTTGAAGGAGGACAGAAGGTATTACATTTGTTATCTACCACTGCAAGTAATGTTTTAGCTAAGCAGCAAGCTCTAAGATTCTAAGGAAGAAAGACCCTTGCACTTATGTGATCACCACCTCATTTCAAACAATTGAAGCAGAAAGGAGCATCTCATGTAAATCAGCTCAGACAGTGGATGGAAAGACTTCAAAGGTGAAAGGTTAGTGCCTTTATTCATCCCAAGAAAAAACAAAAAACAAAACAAGCAGATCAAAAATTTTATCTGTAGGCCATCTTTAACAACTCCCTTTTCAAATCACTCTTTTTTCATACATCCTTTACGTATTCTACTTGCAACAAATGGTTCCTGAAAAGTCTGAAGGGTCAAATGAAGAGCGTCTTCTGGTATGTTTCCAATTTTAAAATTGCTCTAATCAAGCTAATCAACCATTCCAGCAATTGTTACTGCTCAGAAGTGAAGATGATAGAGACCATACATGAACCTAGCCAAATAACCTTAAACCAGATTATGTTTAGTGGCACTCAGACCTCTCCCTGTCCATTACCTTGTGGCAATTAGAATGCATACTTCAGCAACACTTTCACAGAGAAGTAAACCAGAATCTGAAGAAAGGTGTAAGTTTGGGTGGGACACACACATCTTCTGAGCACATTCACAGGGTTGCAGTTCATTTCAATGGGGTTCCCTTTTTAGATACTACTGAATTTTTATTTTATGTGCATGCTTTTATTACTAACTGTCATGGAATCACAGGGATAGATGGAACCTTAAAGGTCACACAGACTAACCCCCTGCCATGATACAGGAATTTGTTGCATCTAAATTGTCCTTCTACAACTTGATGCTACAAGACCTGCCCTCCATCTGCTATGAGAATCTAACAATGATCATAGGGAGGTTCCCATATAAGGGTACAGTAAGCCATATTTAGACTATTATGGCATTCTCTGATATTTCAAGTATGATGTGAGGGTCTTTTAGGATTTCTGTATTGGGAAAATGTGAACTTATAATTCCCCTCCCCACCACAGCTTCAAATATTACTAATACTATGATAACACAGATGGTCTTAATGTCAGTGCTGTCATGGAGAATGACTAATTCACTTTATTCTTTATAAAAGCTGCTATATTCCAACAAAACCCTTTAAATGAACTTTTTGTGGGCATTTAAGAACAATGCATAACACCAGAGTCATTATGGCAGTGAAGAATGGCAGACGATGTGATGTTTGGGTAATTTCTAACACAAATTTTGGAATCTTGTTTATTGCATATCCAAATAGTTAAAGGTCTGAAGTGAACTCTGGGCCTCACTGAAGTCTTTTGGAGTTTTGCCATGGACATCAACAGGGGCAGGATTTTACCACTAATTTTTAAAGGGATTTTGCACCCACAATTTTGCACACTGAGATACAGGCATACCAGATGCCAGTCAGATATCTAACCAACTGAAACTATGAATATCATAAATGACATCAGCACTCAGGCAATTATGGGTGGGAAACAAAAGCACATATCATGTACACATACCTCAATGAATGGTTTGTTAGAAACAAATTAAAATTCACAACTCATGTTTCTTTTCATGGTGATGTAGACTTCTGGACTCAAGATAGAGCCTGAGATCTGGGACCTACGCATCTTAGAGTTACACTTCATTCTCTGATCTGCCCTTAGGACAGTGAAGCTTCATGCCACTTGTTATTCAAGCAGGTTGTAAACTTACAAGCTAGTCCCCAGGGAGTACATGATGGGATGACGTGGTAAGAAGGTTTTACTGGCATAATTTTAGATGGAACGAATTATTCATGAGTGACAAATCTAACCATGGTTTAGGAAGGTCATCCCAATAAACCTATGTAGAAATAGGATCTAAAAATGTCAGTTACCTCCTGCAAGATGTCAAGGGAAACGTTTTCATATGCATTGCACAGGGCGTGCAGCTTGAGTCTATAACTATCTGCACTCCAAATGCAGTCTGTGATGTCTCTAGTCCCTAAAATACAGAGATAAGAAAAAGCTAGCAGAATACATAAAATAATCTAAGATGTCAGCTTTACAAAGTAGAAAAACATGGATTAAAATTACAGTGCATTACTGTAATAAACAAATATTTTTCTCATCTTATTCCTAGGTATTGTCCAGTAATTAATATCCCTAACAGTTAAACTGGAAGGAATCAGAACTCCAGGAAGACCAACACCAATTAGCAGACCTGTTTATTGCGTATTCTCTTGAATATAAACTTAAAAAGAAACATTTGATCACAACCAAATTTCTAAAGGGAATATCATTTCAGTGTTAAAACTAATGAGACTAGCTTAATCTCATCCCTATAAACAAATCAGCTTAAGACTAATGAAATCTTATTTTTGTAATTTAATTCACAAAGGAAACAGTTCAGTGTAAACAGACTTGTAGTATACATTGTTTAGAGACTATTGACTTTCAAATTAGCCTGCTTTTCAAACATTTCACGTCAAAAATATAGTCAAAATGCAAATGTAGCATAAACGGCTCTATAATAAACGCTCATTCAACATTTATTCTTTCTCAAATCATCTTTTAAAGCCCTTTCATGCTAATGTCTAGAAGATGTGACATTAGAAAAATTGCTTTGACATGCTAAGGGGCTCCAAGATTAACAAAAAGAGAAAGAACAAGATAAAGCTTTCAAAAGACCTATTTCAGAGGAATTATTACTTCCTTTGAAAGTCTTCCAAGGTTGCAGTACATTTAAGCTTGTTGGCATACATGTAAATGAAGAACTACAAAAGTATTCCGCTAAATTCAACTTGAATTAAACCTTCAGGCTAATGTTAAGGGATGAGGATAAAGGCCAAACCCTAGGCTGGCAACAACTCTAAAATGAGTTCTTTACTTGAGGACATCAGTAAGGGAGAATTATAAAATTATAAAATAAAAATGTCAATAGCAGAAATCGTAAATGTAATTCCCACAACAAAATTGCTTGGATTGATGGAGTTTTCTGATTGAATAACATTCTAAGCAGGTATATTAATCTATTCTGAACTATGCTGCAAAGCAGAAACTGCTGTTCCACAATATTCAGCAGTTAATTTCATCATCCCAGTTGCAAAAAAAAGTTCATAGCTTCTCCACAACAGAGGCATAGTTTCATAATGATAAAAAGGCAATAGAAGGATGTAGTTAACATAAAAAAAATATTATAGGACATAAACATTAAGAATTGCAGGTTATAACTACCCTCCTTTGATAAGTAATGGTATAGTAATAGCTGGTCATCTTCCAAGGTGCACCCTTTTCGTGAAGTCAAAGCTGGGACAACACACTGCACCAGAAAGCCGTATATATGGTTGTAATGGCTGCAATGTGAGGCTGGTCTCCCTGTGGAAGCTCTACTTTCAATGGCAGTGATTCTCAACAAGGGGTCTACATATCTTTTAGGTTATACAGAGATCTTCCAGGGGAATCTATCAAGTCATCTAGAAATTTGCCTAGTTTTACAACAGATTACATAAAAAGCACTAGTGAAGTCAACAAAAACTAAAATTTCATACAATGACTTGTTTATACTGCTCTATATACAATACACTGAAATGCAAGTACAATATTTATATTCCAATTGATTTATTTTATAATTACATGGTAAAAATGAGAAAGTAAGCAATTTTTCAGTAATAGTGTACTGTGACATCATATTTTTAAGTCATATTTTATAAGCAAATTGCTATTAAATGAGGTGAAAGTTGGGGGCATGCAAGACCAATCAATCAGAGTCCTGAGGCATGGGTAGTAACTTAGAAAAATTGAGAGCCACTGGTCTAGAGGAAGCATAAACCAAACCAAAGAAAATAGAAGAGAGTTGAAAGGAGAGAGGAAGGAAAGGATGTTTGTTTGTTTACTAGGTCTTGTGCAGGCTCATTGAGAAACTATAGTTACTTCATTGGGAAACTTAATAAAAAGCTCAGCATTTGTGTAAATATTTACACTCACATTTTGTAAGAGAGGAAATAGATCCTGGGGTAAAAGTGATACTCAGGGCACTTTTAGCTTTTTATACCAACTCTGCAATGAACTCACTATATGGCCTTTGGCAACATTCTATGCTTTACCACAAAATTGGAACACAACCTAATCTACAGAAGTGAGTTTGGGAGGTTTAATTAATTCATGTCTCACAGTTATTTTGAAATCTTTAAATAATATTCACTAACAAAGCCCAAAGAATTAACAGTATACCAATCCAACGCTTTATCAGTATTTAGAAAAACCCACCATGAGTTGACATATTAGCACTAATTTACGGTTTCACAATTAAAAGAAAAGCAGTCAACAGTTTGGGCATGGTTACCTGTTTTTGGAGTTTACGCTTCAGTGAAGTAGAGCATAAAAAATGTAAGTAGCGCACTAAACAATGTAAGTTAAGGAATAGTTCTCTGCCATTGTTTACGTAATGTCAGCCCACAGCATCAGTTCCTAACAATACTACGCAACCACATTTCATTGGTACAGTACATTCATTGCTCACAACTACCTCGGCCTCAGGGTAGGAGCATTATGAGGTCCTACTGACCTGGGGAGCAAGGAATCCCTTGCTCATTCCAGCAAATAGGCCTGTGCTGCTAAAGATCCTGACCTCATACACATTTCCAGATCACCCCATGCTAATATTGGGCCACCTTTCACAGTGGTCATGCAGAACTTGCAGCACCAGGGAGAAACATCCCTTCCGGTTAGAAATGTCTTTGTCCTGGTGTGGCAAGCAGAGAATAGGCACATTGGTCCTACCAATAGATACTATACTGTTTGGGAATCCCATCCCTGCAAAGACATCCGTAACCACCTATGCATTACCAAACTTTGACTTGGGATAACAACACTTCTCAAACCATAGCAAGCCTCCTTGACAGTAGCCCTGACAACTAACCTACCAACACTGAACTGGTAAGCTACTGAATGTTGGGGTGGCACATGGCAAGTTTCTGGATGACGACAGCATGCCCTGCATATCACCTGACTGCAGTATGAAAATAGCACTGGCAAAATTATGGGATGCTGGAAGAGGAACCACAGGAATTTGATAGTTTGGCCTCAAGACCCAGAATTCCTGTAGGCACCCAGAATGCACTGTGAGAAAAATCCCAGAGCACAGAGCTGAGCAGCAGAACATTGCACTGTGAGATACCTGCCCAGAAGGCTGCTCAGTTAATTAGAACAAGCAGAGTTGTGTAGACACAATGATTAACAAGGAAAGTACCTAAACCAGCCTAACAATAGCAGTGTAGATGCACTTCAGTTCAGTGTAGTTAATTTGCTAAGCTTAGATCAAACAAACTAATCCAATGTAACATCCCTGTGTAGACAAGCCATGATTGTAGACAAACCCCATGGGATTCTTAAATATTATATAACTAGACAAGAGGGAGCAATTACAGGTTTCCGGTATATTATACATTCTGCATCAAATGAACAAGACTTACCAAATTTAGCTCCAGCAATTGCTCTTTATGCCTTTTTCCAAGATGAAAGCAAAAAATGCTTAATTATAGACAAGAATCTTGTTGCTTTATGAGTCAGCTAAGAATTTAAAGGAACTAACTGATTAGCGTCTCCCATCTTCATGGTACCATTAAAAAGGTCCTATTTAAAAAGGAGAAACAGAGACGCTGTACAATGTCGACTGCTGTGGTAAAAGCAGGTTCTATCTAAAGCAGACTGCAGCTTGAAGATTACGTGTTTAGGCTGGAAAAAACAATGAACAAAAGCTTTGTCTGAGCTACTTTTTAGAAGGAGTGAATACAGCTAGTGAATAGTGAAACAGCTTCTTGGAACACTAGAACATTTTGTCCATATATTGGCTTGTATGATAAGTGTTGAATGAGGTCTCTGGGACAATTACTTCTGGATGTGGATTTATTGGTGTTTTTGGTTGGCACAAAAAAATAAAGGATGTTATTCTCAGAAGCATGGGGCATATAAAACGCTTTTTAAAAAGCAGAAGAATTTATCATCCAAAATATATTATCCATACTACTTCATACTCAGATACTACAGTGACAGGTGGTAATGAAAAACCATAAAAGACAAAGTAAGGGCATGGAAGTCAATGGCATTTTCTCAATTATGTGAAAAAGAGTCAAGATACACTTAAAAAGAAGTGAAAGTATCTGGTTATCATTATCCTTGTACCTCTTGGGTGGTTCCAATGTCACATCTACCAACTGCTGCTCTAAAGGGCCTCCAAACCAAAAGCCCATCAGACTTTCCATTAATATGCTGCATGATAGAGCTTTCCTCCACCTGATCCTATGACTTACACTTCCATGCATATAGTTTCCTCCTATTCTATAAGTTCCCCATCTTCAAACTATCTGATGAAGTAGGATTTTCTCCCATTAAAGCTCATGCGATAAATAAATTCTTTGTCTTTAAAAGTGCCACAGGACTCCTTGTTTGTTTTGCTGAACTAGACTAACATGGCTACACCTTGGGAACCTCCTTTTTTTAGCTCACCATGTCATGTTAATTGAGGTTTTTTTGTTTCCATTTTTGAAAAGCAGTAATTGGAGAGTTATACAGTTCTTCAACCACAACACACTCATGGCCCAGTTAAGCAACTTGCTTAATGCTGGTGAGGATTTTTTTTCACCAAGTAATCCAATTGATCTACCTGAATAAGGGTTGCATATTTGTCTCCTATATATACTTCCTGCCAGACTTCCCCTTTGGAAGGCTGGGGAGAAGGAGTTGAGATGCCATGCCTTGTTTGGATCTTTGAGTTGTCTTTTGAACACAGTTTATTTTGAAGATGGTATTACTTTTCATTATGTGTTGTATCACAGTAAAAGAAAGCCTTAGAAAGGCAGAAAGAAGTCAAGCAAAAGAAAAAAAGATGTTCACATCAGGAGATACACTGGAGAGCTCAAAAAATGTGTGAACAAAATGGATATAAAAGGAAAATAAAAATACACAGTATTTTAAAACTGAGATGTGATAAGCTGCAGGAGAAAAGGAATAAAAATAACAGGCTTTTTACTGCACATCTTAGCAAGGAATAGAAGAATACTGTAAATGTTAAAAAGTTCTTTGCAAAAAGTTATACAAGTTTGAGTTATGCAACCATTGGGAGGAGAAAGTAATGTTACTCTAAACAACATATGGCAAGGTCCACTGTGTTCATTGAAGATTTCATGTAGAATGAGAATTTAAATATTCACAGTAGTGGCATTTCAGTACATACTTTATACATGCCATGTTCTGTTACTTTGGACCACAAATGAACCATCATCCTTGTAAAAGGGATGTAGGGTAAGCTAAACTGTACAAAATGACAACTAAATCCAGTTAATGGTTATCTAACGTAAATTTGCTTATGCAATTACATTATGTAAATGCTCACACATCAAAAGCATTTGCAGAATGGTGACTATTGCAGAGTGGAATGTCTATTCATACTGGTAGCTAATTCACAACACCCCGCAAATAATAGCTGAAAAAGCTCATTTAGTGAAAGCTATTCAAGAGCCATAGTTTTGCATCAGAAACCTCCAGCCATATTCCATAACAGAAAGGCAAAACACCACTACTCTGTATACTACAATAACGAGGAGCTATTCATATGTCAGTAGGGAATTATGTTTATCTTATATGCGGGCACTGTACAGAAAAATAACTCATTACCATCAGAATAAAAATAGTATTACACATATCATATCTGTATCACCAGCTGTTGATCTGAATCTCTTTAATAGTCATGCTAATTGAGGTCCAAAAACACTCTTTTCTAAACACAATAGTTCTGTGGAGCAAATGGAGTATGTTGGCCATGAAAAATGAAGTGATGATTATCTTTTTCACTCAAGAGAATAAGTTTAATAACTTAACCAGCCCTTCCTATTTGTGAACAAAAAACAATCACCTCTTGCTACAAGTAAAATATCCTAATTTTCTACTGTGCCTATGAGAAAAGGGATAAAATAATGAGAAAGTGAAGTAGACACTTCTGTAGAAGGAAGATATAAGACAGTTCCATACAGTCACACTGCTGATAAATGAGTCTCTCTCTTTAGTCCTTTGGGTAATTTTCTTAAGTACGGCTGCAGAATTCTCAAAACGAAAGTTTGTCAGTTAAATGCAGAGACAGTTTAAACAACAGAATAAGTGGAGTGGAAAGGTTCCTAAACACCACTAGCAGTACAGTTTTGTTAGACTTTGAATAGGTAGTTTTGAAAAATGAAGTGACTACAATTAATAATAATGTTCCCCATATACAGCAGGTGTTTGGGTCATTGTTTGAGTTAATGACTTTTAATACTATTTACCAGGTCATAGCATCAACAAGGAAGCTGAGTGACTGTCAAAAGAAAAAAAAAAAATAAAATAAAATAAAAACATCCGACAGTTCAGTCATGACAAACCTAATATAGTGAAGTTAGTTAGAGAAAACATGCCAGGTCAGTAGCTTAATGGACCAGACAATGACTTCACTGCCATACAGCAGCACAAATAGCAGTAAATGTGTACAGCTCTGGTAATTAGGGTTGGAACGTGTACAGTGCAGGCACACAGTGTTGTGTATGTAGCCCAAGGGAAAAGACAATGAGCAAGCAGGGAGAGCAGGAAACACACTCTTGTATTTATGAGAATACTAAGATATTGCTAGCCAGTTATTCTTGCCGAGTAGTCGGATTAAGAGCAAAGATGGGTGTGAATAGCTAAATACCTTATTTTGCAAACTGAAGATAGCACTGAAACATATACACATTCTTTCGCCAGGCCTCCATTCCTGAAAATAAGAGTGTGGATGTGTAAGGGGCCAGTGACTTCCAATTAGTACAGAGAAAGCTGCACCAAATACTTAAACTCAGGCCCACTTGTTTTCATTGCTCACACTTACAATAAACTGCAACAGCTGTTTACTTGCTGTGTGCAGAATACAAGTACTTACAAGATCAAGACCTGAAAATGTATTATGCTACTTCATATGGTTTTGTCCTTTTAAACTAGAATGGGACAAATTTTCCAATGATCCCTAGTCACAGCTATAAAATTTATAAGTGGACCACTCTGCATCCACAAAATTCCACATTAGTGCATGTACATATACCAGGCATAGTTCAAAACTACGTTATGCCACTTTTACTCCTTTGCTTTTTTTCCCTTGCTGACTCAGGGCCCTACCAGAACCATAAAATGCCTGCAGATATCATTGCAGTTTCCCTAGCCATCCCCACACCACTGCAGCTTCCTGCTGCTTTTGTGCTGGACTCATCATGACTCATCTCAGGTGGGGTCATTCTGTAATCAGAGCTGGCATAGTCCTAGGCTCCCCAGGTCATAGGCCAAATTACCCTGCTACAGCCTCCCAGTGACCAGTCTTTTCCTAGTTGGGAAATGAAAATCTCTCTAGAATATATGTATTTTGAAGGCCATCCTTTTACTAAGATAGGGAGCAGGTACTTTTCACAGCCTTCACTCAACATATGAGGCAGGAAAAAGAATGACTAATTTTAAGACTTTGGCAATGAACAAGGTAGTCATGTCACATGACCAAGATTTCTTTTTAAGGTAGTGGAACATACCTGAGATTTCAAGAGAAAGATTTGAATAATCATTGATTAAAGTGTGAAAATCAATTGTGGGTACGAAGAAGCCCCCCTTTTTGTCAAAGGAAGACGGCCGCAGCCATTTGGTCAGTAGCTTGAATTAAGAAAACAGCAGCCAAATAGCGGAAACAAAAAGAACCGACAAATCTAATCTTTTAATCCCATCTTTTTCTTCTGCCCTTTTGTGTATAGAATAAAGGAAGGATAAGCAGCCATAAAAATGCATATGTTACACAGCAGGGTCCCTGTTTTGGCTAGTCTTAGCCCCTATGGAATTGTGATTTCCTCATCTTGCAAACTGAAAAGTGGTGCAACTCTTCCATTTATTGTGAGGAAGTTTAGTATTCTCCAGTGTGACTTTCCTTTGATACTTGGGCAGAAAGGAAGACAATACACAAATCCAAAAGACTGGGGCAAAGAGGAAGGGAAAATGGAGGATAAGCTGTCTCAAACTAAACAAATCATACCAATCCACAGACTAGGAAAATGTGGGGAAATAGCATCTATGTAACACATTGCTGGAGTTATCTGAGCAGGATTTGCATCATTTGCAACATGAAAGAGAAAAATCATGGTTTCCAGATCTTCCAACAGAAGCAAATCTAGTGTTACAAGTGACTGATATTTTCAGATTTCTGCAAACATTCCCTCCTACATGACTGAAAAAGGATTCCAGAGCAAAGTTTCACGGGCCTCATTAGGTTGTTTCACCTGCTGATTGTGTCTGCCGTAATAAGAGCCAAAGGGGTAGCAGTGTTAGCCTAATTCAGCAAATCAAGCAAGGAGTCCTATCAATTTCAAAAGGGATAGCCGTGTCAGTCTAGTCCAGTAAAAAAAAAAAAAAAAAAAAAAACACAACAAGGAGTTGTGTGGCACTTTAAGACTAACAGATTTATTTTTCGCATGAGCTTTCATGCAAGAAAATCCTACTTTGTCAGATTCTTTGAAGATGGGAAAGCTTACAGAATGGGAGGAAAATAAATGCAGGGAAGAGTAAGCCATAATAAGAGTTTACCACCTGCTGGAAGCTATTATTAATATATATTATTTACATTACAGCAGGGCTTCTTTGGCTTCCACCTCTTGTTTTGATGGGCTACAAACCCTGGCTTCCTGCTACTTAAGTAGATTGCTACATGGAATTATTTTGGCTAGCAAATGGCCTAATCTGATAAAACACGGTGATATTTGCATCCTCAAACCTTTAAGTGTCTACTTTATTTTTAAAATGATCACAAAGAATTACAATGCATATTCCAGTGTTGGGCTTCAGTTCCATCTCTACTGCAGGTTGTGCCTTGTGGTTCATAGAACAAATAAGCTGTTTGTTGTCCGTCTAACATTTCCAGAAACAATCCACCAAATCCTAAAAAGGTTAAACTAAACTTCCCCTATAGTGGCATCATTCTTCACCCAGCTGTAGTAGGGATGAACATAAAAGTATGAAACATTTATTGGGGGTGTGATTTCCAAAGGGATGGAACTATTTGCTGGGACATATGTCCCCCCAACATACTCAAGTCATCCCCCCCTTCCCCCCCCCCCAGTATTTGACAGTTCCACAGCTCTGGAAAAGCATAGTTCAGATATTGATCCCAGAAAGCCTGTCAGTTTCTTTGGCATCTTGGGCTAAACTGATGCAAGGAGGTAGACCCAAAAGTTTGGATTTGACCAGGTATTCACTGGAATGAGTGGAGCATTGAAGAAAACTGAGTGAACAATTGATTTTTAGTGCAAGGACTGGAAAAGGAAACAAAGAAATGGGTTCCAATTCAAACAAACAATTTTCAAGTTTTCATCAAACAGGAAAAAGTGTGTTTGAAGCTACTTACATATTTTGAGTTCATTCAAAATTAAATGGGATGTTGAGTTGATTCAAGTTAGCTTAGATGTTTTCAATAGACTTGAAACAGTTTTATTTTCTTTCTTCCTGACTTTGACTATTTTGTATTTTTAAACTTGTGTGTGTGTTTTTCCCTCCAGTTGGCCAAATTTTAAATTAAAATATAATTTTCACTCAAGAAACCAAAAGGAAACATTTTGAAATTGTCAAAAGCAAAATGTTTTAGTTTTGAAATATTTTCTCCTCTGCTGAAACTGTCAAATTCAGCCCAAATTTGGCAAATATGAATTTCTCCAAAAATATGCATTTCTCCAAAAAGTCCAACCCTTTCGGGCACTGAAGTAATGCTTATAGGAACCTCTGATGCACAATAAATATTTTTTTCAGATCAGTATTTTTATTCTGAATAGGGATACCATATATCCTGTTCTGGCCAGGTTGGTTCCTATTTTAGGCTCAGTCCTGGAAAGAATGACTTTTTGGGGCAAAATTGGGCATTTTTTTCACATTTGCTTTTTGCAGAGGAATACACAGGCAAGAGCAAGTGGGACAAATACATGGCGGGGCTCAAGCAAGTATCCCCCCTAGGTGGCTTGGATGTCACTGCTTAGCCGGTGTCTCATTTTCACATTAGGGAAATTCAGTCACCCTAACTCAGAAGTTCAGTGCTCTGCAATAATATACTTTGGAGAAGACAAGTATATGGATCAACAGACCAGCTCAACATATGATAAAATGTGTCCCTGCCTCCTGGTTAGACCTAGGTGAAAGAAAGCCTTTTAAGCAGTAATACTGACTCAGATATTAAGTAGCAGTTTTCCATTTTGTTTGGTTTTAACTTCAGGCACCTCTATTTCATCCAGGTGCAAAACTCTTTTTATAACTTTAGGGTCAGTATTAGAAACATTACTTACATGAAAAACATAGAAGGAGTGCTGTGGCACTTAGGCTGTGTCTGCTTCTAACTGCTTAGTCTGGACTTGCTTTGTCTCAACCAACCAGTTCGGAGTAACTTCAAACTACCCGCAGGTTAGTTCAAACTAAAAATTTCCGGTTAGTTCGAACTAACTGTGTTTTTTCAGTTTGAACTAAAAAGTTAGTTCAAACTAACTTTTTAGTTCAGACTAAAAAACGTGGTTAGTCCAAAATAACCGCTAAATTCAAATTTATAGTTCAAACTAGCACAGCTACATCACGCTAAGTTCAAACTAATCAGTTAGTTCAAACTAACCATTCGAACTAAGCTTTGCTTAGTTCGAACTAAAACAATTTTTTAGTTTGAATTAGGCAAAGCCTAGTGTAAACAGGGAGCAAATTAGTCTGAATTAAGCCTCTTTAATCCAGACTAATTATCTAGTGTGCACATAACTAATTTATTCATTGCATGAAAGTTCATGCAATAAATAAAGGTGTTAGACTAAGTACCATAGGACTCCTTGTTTCTTTTACTGAACTAGACTAACAAGGCTACCCCTTTGGCACTTGGCAACATTTCTTATATGATTGTTCACCTCTGCTGCCAGAAGGGGGGAAAAAATGAAATCGTATAGGCATGCTTTAGGGTGTTGCTATATACCATACTAGATTTTGTCCCAAAGCCCTGAAATAACTGATAGCTGTAAAACAAGCCTTCCCCTTTAACAGGTAGTATTGGCTTTTAAATGTACATATATAGCACATTTATCTATGGCAAAACGGAAGTATTTTACATCTGTACTGCAACATGTTATAATCCTTTCACATTCTGTGTAACTCCATACCATATGCAGAGATCTTATAGATATATGCACTTCCTTTGCTTTTTTGCCACAAGCATAGCAGAATCCATGTTTGAATCAAATTAACATTTACAAATAGTTCTGTATAAAAGTTTTCTATTAATACACAATTCTGCTCTAAAAGACTCAGTAAAAATGACATTTTACTATTCAACACATCTGCTACCTGTATATCCTGAAATGGACTCTGCAGACTTTAATGACAGAAATTAACTTTTCCTTCTTTTTATTTCTGTTAGTCCTGCAGAGGCAACACAATTAAGACTGAGTGAGCTGAATTCTACTTGTTTATGAATCAAATATAATCTTAGTTGCTAAGGTAAATGCTTTATATTCCCTTTGTAAGGCTCCCATATATGATTTTATACAGCAGCCTCTGAGCACACAATATGAAAACATAAGGTTTGCATATGTAATTCTGTAAATGAAGGCAAGGCTTCCCATTCTTTAAGCCTGTAAACTGCTCTGATTTGCTGTTACTTTATGACCTGATCCTATGTTTTACACCCCCTTGCATTTAGTTTCATTCCTTTCTGTAAGTTCACCCATCTTCGAAGCATCTGAGGAAGTGGGATCTTCTCCCACGAAAGCTCATGCAAAAAATAAATCTGTTAGTCTTAAAGTGCCACACAACTGCTTGTTGTTTTTTTACTGGACTAGACTAACACGGCTATCCCTTTGGAAACTGACAAAAATTTTACTTGCAGAATGTTGTGAAAAAGTTTGCAGTTGAACATTGGGCATGGAAAGGAGGGAACTAAGAAACAAGATTAAAATAAAAGACTAAGGGGTGAGTGAAAGAAGCATTTGTGGAAGGAGTATAGGATAAGTATCTGGAAAGAGATCTGACGTCAGCTGAAGAGGAGTGGAACTTCAAAAGAACGTGGATTGTGGCATTGGAAGATGCAGATGGAGGCAAACTGAGGGAAAGAAAAGAGGTGGTGATCCAGTGAAATCTATGTAGCAATCCAAAACAAGAAAATGGCACATTAAACAAATAATGAATTGACTGAATATAAATGAAAATGAATACAAAGAAGCAAAGTGAGTTGCCAGGCAAGCAGTGATGACGGCCAAAGAGAATGCCCTAGACAACCTGTAAACCAAGCTAATGAACAACCCACAGATGACTGGCATAAAGATCTAGAGCACTGCAAAAATGAGATGCAATGGAAAGGTAGATGGCATAGCTGCAACGTTTGAAAAGGATCATCAGGGGAGACTTAGTAATATCTGAATGGCAGAAGGAGAAACAGAACAATACTGAGTCTCTCTTTAAATAAGGCAAGCCCTTTCAGCAGAGTAACCAATATTTGATTCTAATGTGGAGCCCAAGTGTCATAGCTAGGGTTACCAGATGTCAGGCAAAAGGAGGACAAGTCCTCTTTTACACCTTCAGGTCGTCTTTCTTCCTTCACATCCTCCATCTGGCAGGCATTTTAAAACACATGATTTTGTCTGGCTTTTTACTTATAGGGGTTAAAGTATGCTGGAATGCCAAGGAATACCTTATTTTTAGGGGAAATGCTCCAGGGCCCCCCAAAACAGAGGAATATTACATTAACACTACAGTTTCTCCATGTGTCCTCCAATGTCCTCCTTTTCATACTTCCCTGTCCTCTTTTCCAGGCTTTGGTCTCTGGTAGTCCTAGTCATAGCAGAGGAAGAAGTGCAAAACGCAGTTCAGATAATGAAGAACAGTAAGGCAGCAGGACCTGATGCAGTGATGATGGACCTAACGAAAGTCCCACATGAGAGAGGTATAAAATGGATGAATAGGACCGTTAAAACTATGTATGGTAAGACAAGATAATTCCCATACATTAGTGCAAATCTATTTTGGTCCCAGTACATAAGAAGGTAAGCATCCATGAATATGGAAACTATCAACTAAAAATGTTACTTTCACATGGAATGAAGATTTTGGAAATCATCTTGGATGCTGGGATTGAAAGAATGATAGAACAACAGGCAACAACAGTTTGGCTAAGAAAGGATGAGGGACCACAGAATTTTTATGAGGACCAACAGGAAAGCTTCTAGGCTTTTATAGACCTAGATAAGGCATATCATTGGGCAGGAGGATGCTCATACCAGTGCTGAGAAAATACGGAGTGTCTGAGGATTTAGTTATTATGTGAATGCACTACTTGGATCACCTAAAAAAAAAACCATCAGAACATGCTTTAGAACAACAAATCCCCTTGAAACGAAAGTCAGACAGCATCAGTATCAGTCCTCTGTCTGCTGCTGTTTATCAGCTGAATAGACTATATCAGCAGCAAGATGCCAATGGGAGCAAGTTAGATGCTTCTATGTGCAGATGATAAAGCAGTTAGGGCATCCTCATAAGCAGCCTTAGGAAATATTCAACAACTAGTATAAGTAACTAAGCAGGTGTGGGATGAAAATGAGCATGACTAAGGCCGAGGTCACATAGGTCAACAGATGTCCACAGGGAAATTGGATGTAGAGTTTAATGGGGTGCAACTAAACCATACTGACCAGTTTTACTGTGTTGACAGCTGGGTTACAGAAGATGACAAGCTTGAACCGGAGATACAGTCCAGACTGGGGAGTGTTGGAAGAATGTGAAATAAAATCTCGGGTGTTGCCTCTGACAAAGTGGGATGCAGACCACAAAAGCTTATGCCTAAAGAAATTTGTTAGTCTGTAAGGTGCCACAGGACTCTTGTTATCTCAGGTGTTATTTATTTGCCACTGAGACTGAAAGCCCAGTTATATATAACAATGGAACACCTTGAAACACTGTATAGTGCAGAAACATGTTTAGTAAAGAGAGAGCAGGTTCAATGCCTACAGATGTACAAAATTATAGATCTTCATGCAGTAAAGAGAGTTACATGAAGGAACAGAAGTGAAAGCATTAGAATGGAAGTTAGGGTTTATTATGCGGCTGACAAAATCCAGGAAGCATGATCTTGGTGGTCTGGCTATAGGCAGAAGAATGAACAAAAAGGATCTTGTGAAGATAGCATGACAGGAAGAAAACCTCAAAGAAAGCCGAGTACAAGACTGATGGATAGTGTCAAAAATTATGGTTAGCATGTGAATCTTTGACACCTCAGACAGATGAAGATGGCAGATGCTTGCATGACAACACGAGATGATGGGACGAAGAGAAGAATAATCTTTACTACGTTCAATAAAGCAACAGATGAAGAGAAACAAGCATGATTTTCAGAGTCCAGCCTGTGTTTTCAGAACAGACAGTTGAAGAAAAAAAAGTTTTTACTTGGAAACTAAGCAGATTTTATATGAAAATCACTGAGCACCCATAAGCATAGAAGCTCAGGATGCCATTTGCAGAGACGCTTTTCAGAGTACCATCAAGCTACAACACTTTATCATCCTCTGTTTATTTATTTATCCTGTGCTTATTTACTAAGCTTCTGTCATTTTATAACTGTATATAAAGATAACTTATTACCTTATTTATTTAGATGAAACACCTTGTAAGCTTTCCCTCCTAGTAGATTGTTTGAAATAAAGCACCATTAAAATAACAGCATAAAAATCACAGATTTATTTGCTTGTTTGTTTCACATTATTTAACAAACTTGTAACTATAAGTCATGTGACCATGATCAGTTAATACTTCTCTGAACCATCTGAATGTGCCGGAATGATTAATAGCAGCATTGGCAGAGATGTGCCTTAAAACATACATAACCATATCACTGGTGGGTAAAAACTGGCATGCACAATGAGTCATTAATATTTAATTTATAAGCAACATAATAAAATCTATCTATATTTCCAGACACACACCTATTTTGGGAGTACCAGCAATTGTCCCATTCCATTTATTAAAGGGTTTATTACAACTCTACTTTCCTTGTATACTAGCACATCTGTCTTTATGATCAGTCTGCCAATTGCCAATAATTTATCAAGATTTTTTAAATAAGATTAACACAGCCCATAAGTCACTTTACCACAGTCTCCTTTTGGTGCTTGTTACATTTTTCCACTTCTGAAAATTACATCACTTCAGGAGCACCAAGCTAAAAATTAGCGAGTTAGATAGATCTCAGCTGGTGTCAAAATCAGAATAGTCCATTGATTTACGATTGATTGCTAAGAACCTGTGCAAATTTACTCCAGCTGAGGATCTGGACCAAATGAGGCAGGGTGGGAGAGCACAGCCTGGCCCCTGAACGGACCCACTCTGCCCCCGCAGGCAGGGTGGCTGGCTCAGAGGAAGGCAAGAGTGCAGGGCCAGACTCTAGACTGGCCTGTCCTGCCCCCCACCAGCGGCAGGGGGGAACTGATTGGCCCCAGGCCCTGCACCCCACTAGGGACAGCCCTGGGATTCAGCAACTAATGTTGGAAAAAAAAAAAAATCTATTGAGCACTTACAAACTGCAATTTTTCAAAGACTTACATTTGGCCAAAATTTCTGTAGATTTTCATGAGAACGGCAAAAGCGCATCTGTGACACAGAGGCCACATCCCTACCAAATTTAAAGGCCCTGCTCCAGAGCAGAGAGAAGTCAGAAACTTTTCCTTTAAACGATTGGAGAATATTTTTATCATGGGCCAATGTTTTTCCCCCTAGCTTTTTTCTCAGAAACAGATTAATCATTTAAGCTGAAGGTTAAAAAAAATCAGTTTCAGGCAGACATCCCACGTGAACAATTTTAGCCAAAACAGTTAAAATTTCCTAAACTTTATTTAAAGGACAACAGGATCATATAATGAAACTGTTGGATAACCTTAATAATGGGCTCTATCACAATTCCCACCTATAATATGTATAGATATACAAATTCTAATGCATTTCATCTCTCTTGTTGCAAAATTTCTAAAAAGGGTTGGATTATCAAAGGGGCTTTTGGGGATTACACCCTGGGCCCCGGTCAAAAAAGGGGGCCCCAGTCTCCAACCCCATAACCCCTGATAATCTGATCCCTCAGAGTGCTCCTACCCTGCTGGCGTTGCAGCTGGGGCTGGTAGTGGGAGCTGGGACCCTGCACCAGAGACTGGACTCTGCGCTCCCCTGCGTCACCTCAACTGACACAGGGGTGGGGTGAAGGCCAGTGCCTGTTTGTTCCACCTGGAGGGGAGGCCCTGGCTGACTCTCAGTGAGGCCTCTGCTGCGAACTCAAAAACGTGTGCGCGCATAAGTGTGTGTAAAAAAATCAAAAAGGAAACATTTTTCAAATGATCAGCATTCTTATTCTTCCTATAAAATGTGCATTTGCAATCTGTGTGATAATAGCAGAAATGTTCTGAACAAGTATTAGATAAAGAGCAGCAGTAAGGGAAATGAATGGCCAGACAGCATACAAAAACCCGCACAGAAAAACACTCCCCAAATCAGAAACATGTCAATCTCCTTAACTAGAAAATTGGCTGCTAAAAAAGGACTCCCCAAGCTTCTTGAGAAAATGTGGTTACATGCTCTGAGTGCATAAGATAGATCCAAGAAATACTAGAATTCTAGTTCCACTTCTAACACTTCCTTCCACTCAGCCTTTACCAAACTAATTTAAGCATTATGGCTCAGTTTCCCAATCTACAAAATAGTGAAAGCAATCGGGTCAAAGCAACCAATTACAATGTTGTGTTGTATTAATTTCAAAGGTCAAAAGAGTTAAGGCAGTTAAACTCTTTGCATCACTGTTATGTTCAAGAGATCTTGATTTACTCTGTTTCTTGACGAACACTCAAAAGCACTCCTTCTAGCACTGAAAGTTTGATTAATAAACATAAGAACAATAAATTAAAATAAGCATTTATATTGCAAATAAAATAGTGATTATGCAAAATAAACCACCAAAACCTTTAAAATCTCTCTTTCTTGAAGCAAAAATATCAGAGATTTTATCCTTTTCATCAAAGAAAGGCTATTCTGAAAATAAGAAACGGTTACTTTCAGTCCAGATGTGTATTCACTGTCGTCTCTAAAAGACTTAGGAAAGGTGCAGGAGAGAGAAGACAGAGAAGAGTGGGGCAAATATCACTTCCGTTGATGTCTTTGGAACACTAGATGGCTGATCAATCAATCAAAACCAGCTGCTTTGAGTGACAGATTGACCATGGTCTCTGTTGATTAGGTCCTTTTCAGGGAGGGGTTCTTTCTCCTCAGACAGACCAGGCTTCAGTGGATGCAGCTTAGCTGATTTCAGGACTCAGTAAAAATCTGAGAGAGGGGGAACAGGAGGGGAAAAAAATCAACAGGGCAGAAGGTAAAGGGAGGCAAAACAGGTTTTTAAATGTTTCTACAGTGCTGGCAATTAGATACCCCAACTGATGGGCAGAGAATTGGATGTCATGATGATATGATGATTTTCAGTACGGCTTAAAGAAGAGCAAGGCCAGGCCAGGAGACTTTCCTCCTGGAAGAAATTACTTCACTCTGATCTGCTCCTAATAACTTGAGGTCAGGGAAGACGAGACGAGGTGAACTGGGATGCAGAGTCAAACAGGAAATGAAAGAGATTAATTTTTCTTCTCCAAGTCTCTTTGCAAAAAAAACCCAAAAGGGGGAAAGTGGGTGGCATAGTTCGTTCCCCTCATTATTTTGTGCAGCAAGTAGGCCTAATATCCATCAGACAAATTTTGGTCCATTAATTTCTGGCTCCACATTTTCTGTCTTCACCAAGCATGATTTCAACAGTCCTTAAATCAACCAGCAGCGACTTTCCTTTAGACTAATCCAGTTTGTTTGGTTCTCTTACTCTAGTTTTCAAAGCATAACTACTATAAACAACTACTATATTCACCTCATTTTCGTGGCTGATTTCCAAGCAGGCAAAAATGATAGGCTATGAACTTTCACTCACCTCTTACATTTCAGATTACAATAGGAGTAAGTTTTGTATGCCTGGTCATCACATCAGCTCTGACACACAGCCTTCAGCTGTACTTCCTGCTTTACTAGCACAGAAAAAAATTGTCAGGATGCTTTTCAGAAGAAGCATGGACTCTCTTAACTTCAGCCTGGCCATATGAAAGATCCTAAAGTTTAAAATCTCATCCAAAGGATGTACTGCTGACAGAAGAGCACTCACCTACCACAGGGCATGACTGCTATTCCTAGTGTGCTATGGCGCGTTATTGCACATCGGTCTCAGGATATTAGAGAAAGTAGGTGAGGTAATAAACTTGACTGGACCATAAGAGACACAAGCTTGCAAGTTACAAGAGCTCCTTCTCCGGTCTGGCAAGGTACTTAGACTGTTAAAGCTTAATTTGTGGTCAAACAGATAGTTTAGGATAAGTAGTTAGCACTTATTCCAATCTAAGGCATCATTTAAACAAGTTATCCATTAACACCACTGTGATCATAGGACAAAAAGGTGAGGCAAGCAGATTACAGGTTGTTAAACCCAGCGTCTTCATTAAGACCATGATGTTTAGTGTCTAGCAAAGTTATGAATTTAAGCTCCCAGGCTGAGTGTCTGAAAGTGTTGCACAGATTTCCTTTGAGGATGGGAACCGACAGATCAGATACAGAGCGAGTGCCTTGTGAAAAATATTCACCCACAACCTGCGGAGTGACCATCTTTATAAAAGGCAAAAGCAAACACACTCAGGAGCCCTGTTCCCCTCCCTGGTCCCACCCATGCCCCTTGTCTTCCCTGACATCCCACCTTCTCTCACACCAGGACAGAAGCCAGAGCTGGACAGTGGTAAGAGTCATCCACTGTGGAGAGCCCTGCACCCTCCAACGGTCCTGGGCAGGGAGCCAGACTGTAAAAGAGCAGTCCCTGACCTATGTCTCCAGCACCTGGGTCCAGGACTCCAGGGCTGTCCACAGTGGCCCAGACTCCCTCCGTGGCTCTTACTACAGCCAGGCTCCAGTCTTTTGGCCTGGCAAGAGTAGGAAGCCTCAGGTGAAAGGAGGACAGGGGCAGGGTCTTGTGGTGAGCAGGTCTAAGAAAGAGTAATGGCTGTCTGGTTTACCCACCTGGCTGTTGTTAATATAATTGTTATAGGCATGTGTAGGACCCATGGATCTTGAAAGGTGTGGTTGGAGGTGTTGATCATTGTAGCAGTGGAGATGCATCTGCTTGTTTTGTACCTGTTCCTCTGGCAGGGTCTGGTATTGTTTTGAGTTGGCGTGTCCTGGTCTGTGGGAAGCCTGTTTCCAATAATGAGCTTGGAGATACTGGGGGATTGTTTGAATGCCAGAAGAGGTGGATTTAGGAAAGATTTTTTCTGGATGGGGTCACCATTAAGTATGGGTTGTAGCTGTTTGATGATACCCCATAGGTGTGAGGTGGTAGGTGACAGCTAGGGCTGTGCAGTCAGAGGGGGGGTTATGTTTGGAATCAGGTTCTCTCAGGGTATTTGGATGGCCCCTTCCATAATGCAATCTATTTCTCTGGTGAGGTCTTCTTGTTTGATGAAGGCAGTTAAGGTGAATAGGTGCTGACCAGCTTAGCACACCATGTGTTTCTCTCTCCTCCCTCCCTCATGGTGTCTATTCCTGGGTGCTGCTTGCATTATGTTTAAAGCTGATCAACTTTGTAAGAAGGTACATGCATTTTACATACGGCAAAGATTGGGATTTCAGTATCGCATGTTTCCATGTTACCACTCCAATCCATATTTTATGGTGCATATCTTATTTTTTCCTTGTATAGTGTCATTAATCTGCTCCCTGGCTGTGCAGAATAATATCCCACAAGAGCAGGCTGCTTTCTGAATATTTTATTATCTCTCTCTCTCCATTTCCAAACTAATATATATTTACAATTTCAACCTCCTACAGGCAGAACTATATTGTTTTCTCTCTGTGTCTGAGAACCGAGGCACAGACAATGCATATAAATAGAAAAAGCTATCCACAGTCATTTGTGTTGAAAGAGAGAACCAATCACATATCAAGCTGTGCAAGAAAAGAAAAAAAAGATTTACATATAGCAACAAAAAATGGGGGTATAGGGGATACAAAAGTACTACATTCTGTTGGAAGATATCTTTGCATTTTATTAAAGGGCAATTCATCTTTTTAGCTCTGTCATTATCCTATCTGGACAGTCAGTCTTAGCGGACTAGTGGAGTGAAGGTGCTTTGCTAACAAGGTCAGTAACTTTATATTTTAAAATGACAGCTGAAAGACACAAAAGATTTAACAATCCCTCTACTACCCATCCTTTATTGAGGTAATTTCTCTCATTATATTTAGGATACTGCATATAACGAGTTCCAAAGGGGTAGCCATGTTAGTCTAGTCCAGCAAAACAAGCAAGGAGTCTGGTATACTTCATTGTTTGTTTTGCATATTACTGTAAGAACTGTTAGCATTACATCCATTTAACAGCAAAAGGAATCATAGACGGTCTTTAACACAGTGAAACTATGATGGTTCCATCACATGCAGGTTGTGTGGCTGCAAAGCAAAGAGACATGATATGGGTATTCTACTATTCTCTAATTTTTGCACAAGGTAGAGCTCCAAAACTACTCCACATAAGGCAATGTTTTAGCACTATATACTCTGCAATTATGCAAATACATAAAGGATGAGGAGAAAAATGTTTTCCTGGTAAAAGCTCTGGACAAAGGAATAGATTTGGGTGAAAAACAGGTTTTTGACTGTCTAGCAATTGGCGGGGGGTGGGTGGGTAGTTTTGGTTGAAAAAAATTTCTGGCAAATTGAAAAGTTGAAAAACAATTTATTAGGGTTGAATGAAACATTTTGTTTGACCCAGAACAAAATGGTTCGATTTTGAGCTGCTTTTAAACATTTTTTTAAAATAAATTTAAAGGAACATTTGAAAAGTCATTTCAAACTGGGAAGTTGAAATATTTCATTTTGAAAATATCAAAATAAAATATTTCAGGCTTTTTTTTTCCGGAATTTTAAGGATTTTTTACACATATTTGCAAAATGCGTCAGGGTTGCCAAACCTGCATTCTTGACCAGAAAATGTTCAGTTGCAAAGTTTCAACTCAGCAGATCTGGGTTCTTTTCTTGATCCTGTCACAGATGTCATTTGTGACCTAAACATTCAAAATCATGCTGTGCCTTAATTCCCCAAAAACAAATAGCTTAGCCCACATCATTATTTTGAGGATATATTTATTAACGAAGTGACAGGTCCATGTGAGTAAATTTTTGTGGAGTGGTAGCACCACTATAATTAAGGCTATTGGCTTCCCATTTAACAGCCAATTAGACAGACAGACAGAGAAGGTAACATTAGAGGCCTGCAAACTCCAGCTCTTTGGCTGCCTCCTTGCAGCTTCGGGCTTCACCCCACCACCCACACAATCTTGCAGGCAGCCCATGACAGGCTCTGGGCCCCTCTCACCACCAGAGAACCCTGCAGGTGGCCTGCACCAGGCTCTGGGTTCCCCCTGCCACTGGGGGACCCTCCAGGTGGCCTATGCCAGGCTCCAGACTCCTCCCCTGCTAGGAGACCCTGCAGCAGGCATCCTGGCCCAGCTACTCCACCACCACCAGAAGGCTACACCCTTTGGCTATGTCTATATCTACAAATTTAGTTCACACTTGCTAGTTCGAACTAAGTAAGTCTGAGGTTAGTCCAAACTAACCTTGGACTAGTTTGAACTAACCTAAAACTTTGGTTCAAACTAATGTTTTAGTTCGAACCAGAACACCCGGCTAGTTCGAACTAACCAGCTAACCATTACTTTGAGTCTTGCCCATGCTTAGTTTGAACAAAAGTTTGAACTAAGCGTGGAAGTCTGAACTAACCACCAGGTCTTACTAATTCGGACTAAACATTGCCTAGTCTGAACTAAGATATTTCTTATTTCGGACTAGGCAAAGCCTAGTGTGGCCATGGCCCAAATTAGACCAGACTAAGCTCTCTTAGTCTGGACTAATTTGGCAGTATAGACATAGCCATTGTGACTCTCAAAACTCTTGGTTATTGAAGGAATTTGAAAAAATGACACTTTTGGGTTGCTGACCCTTGGTATATACATAGTTTGCAACTCCTATTCCAGCCCAGAGGCTGAATAGTGACTGTGGAAAGGCTGCAGAGTTATTCCAGTTCCTTCCCTGTGGTTGAACAAAAAATTCCATCCCTCCAACTTTGACCTTTACCTTGCACAAAGCCATGTTTCCTCAAGGGATGCATGTTGGCCATACACAGAACTAGTGAAACAATTTCCTATTCTTCTCTACACAGAACTTGAAAAGGCTTTTCTTGAAAAGCTACCTAGTCACTGATAGGTCTAAGCATAGAGATCATAGACAATCTGGTAGCTGCTTACTAAGGCATGTCTATTTTCAGAGAAACAAAACATGGAAAGAATAGATCTGTGTGATACGCAAAAAAGAGGGACTTGTCATACTGTTCTTACCTGGGACACATCACAGGCAACAGAGTTTCTGTTGTTTTGATACAGACCAGATTGGAAGCTGGGGTTCACAAATGAAAATATTTTATTTTATATTATATTACAAGTATTGATCAGCTGAATGATACCTTGTTATGTCTTCTTATATTTTAACTGTGATGGGTCTGATGCAAAGTCTTTTGATGTCCATGGAACCCTCTACATTGACTTCAATGGGCATTAAGTCCCTATGTCAGGATGATTTCAGAGGAGTAAAATAGCACTATCTTTCCTTTAGGAGAATGGGAACAAAAATTCTTGTGGAGAGAATTGTCTCTGCCATGACTTGTGAATTCATCTCACACCTCCCATTACTCCACCATGGGTGTCCAAATCAAGTGCCCACTTCTCCCACAGACATGTCCTCTTATGCATTTCCTAATTCATGAGAATAACTCACAGTCAAAAATACACTGTCTTAATATCCTTTGAGTTATGCCTCAAAATTCACCTCCTTCACAATGCACACTGGAAAATTTAAAACTTGTAACAGTTAAGAAGACTGTGAGTTGATTACTAGTCCTAATTGGCTAACAGTAGTATACACTCTACAAGTTTTGCTATCTTGCTTCCCACTTTCTAGCATACACGTTACTTACAAATATTATAAACAGACAGAGAAACAGAAAATAGCGCAAGACAAAGCAAAATCTTTTTTCCTTAAATTTCCAGAGTGCAAAGTGAAAGATGATAGAAATAATATACACTATTACTAGAAAGTAACATTAATGCACTATGTCAGAATATATTTACTATAACTCTGAGAAGTTAGGAAGTAAATATTTTATGAAAATTTATATTCAGGAGTAACTTGAAATCTACTGTAAATATCCATTTAAAAACCAAAGAATCCATGTTCCTCAAAGGGCCACAGAGGGTCCACCACACAAGAGACACAGACTGCATATGTTTCAGGTCCATCAAGACACCTTCAAACCAGTGTCAGAGTAAATTAAAACCACATGGTGTTAGACAAAAGAAGTTCCTTTAGCTATAAGGAGAAGTGCATGCCTCCAAATGGAAACATGAAATGCCTGAGTGTAATGTGATCAAGAAGGACCAATAATTTAACCCCTTAATCAAGGGTTGCTCTCAGACCTGCGTAATCTATACCGGTGTGGGTTGTGTAAGAGAGGCCACAGCACTGAAGTGCGACCATACTACATGTAAAAACCACATTAGTAAAGCATCCAAAACACCATTCCTGAGTCTTTTCCAACCAAGAGTTATATTTTTAATTCCATTCTCTCAAGCAAACAGAAACAGTTCTGAACTTGCTGAGGTGCTCACTGTGGAAAGCAACAATACTAATTTTTAAGAAGTTCTGCAGGCCTAAAGCACTGAATGTGGATGTGAAGGAACTCATTCCTGGCCCACCTCACCTTTCTGGACAATGATATGAAACAAAAATGAGAGCAGTGTTACCAATTTGTGCAATTTTAGTGAGTCTAATGATTTTTGATGTCTTTAAAAAAAACTAGCTCTCAGAGTCATATGACTATTTGAAAAATATGCAAGGAGTCCTGTAGCACTTAAAGACTAAAAATTTAATTATCGCATGACCTTTCATGGGAAAAAAACCCCACTTTGTCAGACACTTTGAAGATGGAGCATCTGACAAAGTGGGATTTTCTCCCATGAAAGCTCATGAGACAAATAAATTTGTTAGTCTTTAAGTATCACAGGACTCCTTGTTTATTTTGCTGAACTACACTAACATGACTATTTGAGACTCTCAGCTTTCACTTAAAAAAAATGTTTCTTGTCTTCATGATTGCAGAATATAGCTCAATGACATGAAACCTGATGTGTGGAAAGTCAGAAAGAAAAAAATTCAGAATTTATTTTTAAAAGATCTCATGATTTTTGAATGCTCAGCATTGGAAACATTGTGATAGGCAGTAAATACTATACAGATTGAGGAGAAATTAAAGTAGAGAAATGTGTCATATCGTAAGTGTTACCTGCACACTAGGGCAATCCAACTTTACTTCCCATCTATAGAGTTCAAGGCAAAACTCAGTTAAGTGTAACTGTCATAATCTGATTAATTTAAGTAACCATCCTTTTCCCAGTTCTTTGGGTTCTGGTATAATTTTCTGCAGGCTTGCAGGGGTCTTTTACGATTGAAGGAGCCTTACACAGTAAGGTCCTTATTTGCTACTTATTAACAATTACCAGAACAGAATACATACACTAAACTTACAATACTCAACACGCTCAGTAAGGTGGACAAAATTTCCTGCAGGCCAGTTAGAATGAAATCTTCTGGGGATTCCAGCTTCTGTAAATATAATGATGGGAGGGTGTTGAGATCTGGCAAGTTCCAGAGATCTTTCTTTTGGATATCAGTTTATATAGTTAAAACATGGGTCCTGCTTAGCTAAACCATAACCAAAAATTTTGTAATAAACTACTACAAAACACCAATCTTTGCCCCTTACGAAACAGTTCTTTAAGCATCATATCCCACCATATTGCACATTTAGTTAGCCAGCAAACAGAAACAACCAAAGAACCAGACAAATCATTCAGCTAAACAATACAGAAGAAACCAGAAAGACAAAACAATGAGACATGTAGATTTTATAACCACAACTCTTGACTCCTTGCAAGACAGAATGCTATTGAAGTGTTCTTTAAACATCTTGCAATCTGTTCATTTATCTGGGGGCACATATTATTAGGAGAGTAGCACCTTCTTTAGAGCCCAATATTACATTGTTTTGATGTAATGTCAGGAACCCAAAGATGTGATTACATACTTTTTAGCTTATGGCTGGTGTCTCTTCTAATATGGATGCTAGTGCTTAGCAAAAAAAAAAAAGCACCCTGGACCTTACAGAAAGTATCTGAAAAACTCACATGTAACACCTGAACTTTTCTGTACTATATTAGGAAACTGAGAAGGGCCTGAATCAGACATTGGATCTGAACAGCTCTGAGAATCAGAAGAATTTGGATCTAGGTCTGGTTTTCATAGTCACTCCACTCCACTGCTCTACGAAGTGGATGTTGTTCTAGGTATAGATGCTGGATCAAGCCATGAGGAGGTGGCTTGAGTCATAGAATCATAGAATCCTAGGGTTGGAAGGGACCTCATAGGTCATCTAGTCCAACCCCCTGCCAGAGGCAGGACCACTCCCACTAAACCATCCCAGTCATGGTTTTATCCGGCTGGGCCTTAAACACCTCCAAAGATGGAGACTCCACCACCTCCCTTGGCAGCTCATTCCAATGTTTCACCACTCGCCTAGTAAAAAAGTTTTTTCTAATATCCAGCCTCGACTTCCCTAACCGCAACTTGAGACCATTGCTCCTCGTCCTGTCCTCCTTTACTACCGAGAATAGTCGAGCTCCATCTTCCTTGGAGCACCCCTTCAAGTAGTTGAAGGTTGCTATCCAATCCCCCCTCAATCTTCTCTTCTGCAGACTAAATAAGCCTAATGCATTCAGTCTTTCCTCATAGGGCTTGTGCTCCAGCCCTTTAATCATTTTGGCTGCCCTCCTCTGAACTCTCTCTAGCATGTCCCTGTCCTTTTTGTAGTGGGGAGTCCAAAACTGAACACAGTATTCTAGATGTGGCCTCACCAGTGCAGAATAGAGGGGAATGATCACATCCCTTGATCTGCTGGTAATACTTCTTTTGATGCAGCCCAGTATGCCATTGGCCTTTTTTGAAGTGGCTTCCATCATATACAAGGTTTTCAGTTTTGTTTAATGGCTCTTTATATCCTCATTATAAAAACTGTTTCAGTGCCACTAGTTCTAGATTTTGTTCAAACAGCAATAGAGAGTCCCTGTCCTGCTTGCCTGATAACCTAAATCATAAGCAGGGCTACTCAAAAAACTGTTGGGAAAACTTATTTTCATCTACATTTCAAAGCTGTCTCATCAGCCAGTCAGAACAACAAGTAACAGACATTCCCTTGGGGCCTTATTCAAGAATAACTGGATTCAGGTCCAAAACAGTTCCATACTGCTTCTCGGAGGCTACTCCAAATGGTAAACTGACCTCCAGAGAGGTGTTCTTCATGTGTCCTTTCATATGCAAATTCTGCCCTTAATTCTTGTTTTGCTGACCTTCTCATGTTTGCTCTTTTATAACACTAATGTTCTTGAAAGGTTATTCGCTTAAAATCAGGGGTGCACCTGCAAATCTATCTCACATTTAACAAAGGTTTTTGCCTGAGGTGTGTTTTGATTACAAAAATGTAGATAAAAATTAAACTTATAAATAAGCAGAAATGAGCAAAAGCCACAATCATTAGAACTAGTGCCAAAATCCCAACATCCATAATGTCTGAGAGTGTTTGGATGTTCTAAATCCAGTCCATTGAAGACATATTTGAGTGCAAAGATCAGATTAAATCTGATTATTGGATGAACCCAGTATAGCCAGAATTTAGATCTAGGTCTGGGTCCAAATGTCTCTGAATTTTAAGATGCTTTGTTCTGGGTTTTTATTTTGGGCCCTTCTCCATTTATAAATTCTGCATTTACATTTAATAAATTGGATATCTTATTATGTCCAAAATTAGAGATGTGAAACAGGTAGGAAGTAGGCATTCCCAATTAAATTGTCTATTCACTAAAGTTCATTGGAAGTATTTGATAAAAAGAACAAAAAGGAGCCATGTGATAGCAGCTGAGCATATTTATTATGACCTGAAGTGAGAAATATATCTAAAATATTAAAATTGAGTTCTGCATATTCATGCTTTCCCCACACATGGCCATGTTTCCTTTCTATGATGTGCTGAATACATACAGTACTTTAAAAGGTCTGTCCATCCAAGGCAAAATGGGTATGACTAATGGCTAATTGCTCTTTCTTGTTTGCTATCTTTCACATAGCATGATATCATGCTACTACAAGGATAACAGTAGTGGGCTGGCCAGAAAGCCTGGAGGGGAAAATTAAATCTTCTTCTTAAGTAGCAGACAAGCAGTCTCCTCCAACAAAGGCTTTGCTTCCCTTGGTGGTAATGTGATTCATTTTCTTATAAAGAAGAAGGCTGGTATTTCAATACGTAAAGACAGCCATTACAGTGACATTTAACAAGTCTGAAACCTCTGGCTTTTTTGGTAACCTAGATCTGCCTCAAGGCTATCAAAGACAAAAGAGGCCTTCTCCTCCAGCAAGCATCAAAGACCTAATAAAAAGCCAAGAAGGAGAAGGCAGTCAGCTTCTGTGTCAGAAATGCAAAATAAAAATATAATGTATGCAAATTTAAGACATGCAAAAAAAAATCATGGAACACTGCTTGTGTGTACAGTTGTACTCATAAAACCTGTAATGCACTTTTTGAATTATTCAGAAAGAAGGGGCTGAAAAGCAGGAAAGAAGCTTATTATGTTTGCTTTGCTCCATAGACTATTAGGTGGACAAAAAGAAAAAGGAATTTAGTTACGCTTGCTTATCTCCTAACCTTATAAACTTGGGATTAACAGATCAAAGGAGGATTTGGTTCAGTTGATAGAAAATGGAGCTCTTTTATAGCTGTTTGGTCTCTCTGTCCCTTATGATCAAATGAGCTTAAGCAATTGATAAAATAAATGGGGGGGTTGAATTCAAGTGTTTTAGTACATATGTTTAATATTTATTGTATCACATTGTATATTTCTATGGAAAATTAAACAACAATGTGTAAAAGAGGATTTAACACTGAATGCAAGTAATCTTTATATTCTGTGTACTATGCCTTATAGTGGAAACTCAAGGTACAGTGCTGACACAAGTTAATTAAATTCCCATCATGAGCTTGTGAAGTTTATGACATATTACACATTACTATAGCCTTAAGACATTTGTCAGGGTCATAGCCCATTGTCAGAACTTGCCATTGGTCTGAAATTAACCAATGTCATTTGTGCATGCGGTGGAATTGTAACGTGCATACTGAAAATTGTGACTGATGTTTGGAACGTTACAATACACTTAGTTGTATTCTATATTTCATCCAAATGACAGTCCAAAGATGCTAAAACATATGTAATCACAAAAGATCACACATCATTTATTTTTCAGAAGCAGAAATAAAAATTTCTGATTAATGATTGTTAATAGGAAAACACAATATAATAGGTAACATCAATGTGTGAAGTCTCACCTACAATTTGTTCCAGCAGTTTCTGTTTACAGAGTTTCAAAAGCTTTTTGGTTCAGGAACATCATAGTATGGCCAGAATCCTATTCAAATTGGCACAAGAAAATCCCTTGTGGTGAATACCCAGGTGACATTTATCCTACTGAGGGACTTATCTAAAGGAGATTTACTTACGCCATCTATCAACAATTGTGCTAATGACACACAGGCAGGTAAAAAAAGGGTTCCTTCAGTCTGGTGCTTCAGCTGAAGAAAGAATTATCAAAGCTGAATTTCTGTGATCTTGTAAAGCAAGCAAAGGTTATAGTCCTGTTTGTTAGCCGTAGACTTGTATATAGGGTCTGTCTAACTAATGCCCTCACCACTGTGTTAAGAGGTAACTAGAAGGGATTGAGAGTTACACAAAATATGAAGGCAAAGCTAATTTGGAATAGCCGTTATCATAGCCACTAACTAAAGAAGTTACTGAGTTATTTTCGTGCCTGTGTAGCCACAATGTGCTAGTTACTCTAAAGATGGACAGAAGAAATTAGAATTACACAACATTAAGGAGTTGACATATACAGCTGTAAAAATCAGACAGTAAATTGTTGTGCCACCTTTAATTACTATAACTAGATGAGTCAGTCCTTCCATCAGCTTAACCAAACCAGGATCATCCAGAAGAAAAATCGAATATATGTTAATGTCAACATTTCTCTATTTATCAGTTGAAAAATTTACTCATTTTAGATGAAATGCATTTTAAAAGGCTAAAAATCATTAATTAAAGTCTTCAGCAATATATATTAATTTTACTTAATATAACTCGTTTTTGCTGTTATGGCAGAAAACAAAAATAGGTTCATTTTTGAAATAGCAAAAACTTTCTATAAATAAAAAGTCTAATAATGTGTGATAGTCAATAGCAAATCCATAAGTTTGGATATGAGAAGTCAAAAATGCATTTCGTAGCAACAGAAGTATTTTAAATAGGAGTGCAGAAGGTTACATCCTAAAACATACAATTTTTTCAGACATTAAATCTTTCTTTTCCATTTAAGTCTAGTATTACATTGAACAAACATTAACAATGTGAACTGGCTTCAGATTATATAGTTTTACTCAAGTGGCAGATTATCATCTGCTTTTGCTGGAAATACAACAAACAACATCCAAGCAATATGATACTCCCTGGACCACAACCTATAGTAATGTACAGTTATATTAAATTGGAGGGAAAAACACCATTTAGTGTAGTAAATTTCAAAGCTAAGTGTTAACACTTGCAACATGCATTGCAGAAAAAAAGATTAGGGTAACTGGTGTCTTAAAAACTGGTAAAACTGTAAAATTTGGCATTTTGGATCCGAGACTGAAAAAAGTAATTTACTCTTTGTTAGCAACATTATTGGCAAGCACTGAACATGTATAAACTAGAGGAAGATTAGGTTTAATCTTCTGAATTGAATCATTCAAAGAAATGTAGAAAGTGAAAGATTTAATCAAAGAAATAGTTGGCTTCTATAGCTTCTTGTGGTGTTTCTATGCTCAACACAGGCCTATATACTATCTCTACCACTTCTTCAATGTTCCTAAATTCAGCTGGTTTATTATTTAGTGTATATGTTAAAAAACAAACAACTTTGTAAGGAATAAATGTTAAGCCAGTTCAGTAAATGCAGAGTCATGTCCATAACAGATCTCCTTCCTTCCTGCACAATCAGAAATATCACTTAATGGTGACTCCTCTCCACGGGCAACACAAGCAGGAAGTGATCCACCTCTTTGCATGAGTTTAGCACTTGTCAATACAGGAGGCCAACTACTGCCCTGGCCTGGGTGTGGCTCATCTACTCTGCTGCTGCTACTGTGTGGATTGGAGTCCCTTCAAATACATAATTGTTCTGACCTGTGCAGTGCAGCTGACTAGTTCATTAGCCTGTCCTCCAGCTTATCCTGATACCTGTCCAACCACTTCCTTCCTCAATCACTTTAATGAGAGAGGAATCCCTTTGTCCTACAGCATGAAGAGCCTAGACTAGCTTCACAGCTTCCTTCTATATACAGAAAAACTGCAGCAGTTCTGCTATGCTTAATGCCTGCCATGTCTGCTGGAGGACAAAGGAGGCTAGAAACAGCTTTTGGTCCACAGATAACCATTTAGAGGTGTGGAACATGGACAAAAAAACCAATTGTGAAAACGCTCAGATACATCTCTCATGCTTTGAATCTAAAACCGATCAGTGCTTCTCCTAGTAAATCCTTTACCATTCTGTATGTTGACCCATAGAAAGTCCAAAAAAGGCCATGGATAGCACCAAATATAAGAACAGCCACAATGGTTCAGATCAATGATACTTCTAGCCCCGTATCCTGCCTTCCAACTGTGGTCGTTACCAGACACTTCAAGTTAATGAACAGAGCAGCACAATTATCAAGAGAGCCACCCAGTCGTCCACTTCCAGTTGCTGGCAATTAGAGTCTTAGGACACCCTGGGTATGTCCACACACAGTCCTTATTTCGAAACAACAGAGGTTATTTCGAAATAAGGAATGGCATGGCCACACGACGCACGGCCATTTCGAAAGAAGCAAACCGCTTCTTTCGAAATGGCCGTGGTCCTTTCGAAAGAAGCTAAACCTCGTTGCCTTTCGAAAGAGCGTTGTTTCGAAACGGTTGTTTCGAAACAACGCCAACGGGACATGCCGTTTCGAAACAACCGTTGTTTCGAAACAAGTTGTTTCAAAACAACGGTTGTGGTGGCCGTGTTATTTCGAAACAAC
>ML682036.1:9451342-9503842 GCA_007922195.1 Podocnemis expansa
GTGAGGCGCGGTGCCTGCAGCCCTCTGCAGGCACCCACGGGGTGCAGTGCGCCTTTGCACTGCACCCTGTGGGTGCCTGCAGTCCCCTCCCCAAGTGAAATAGCAGGTCCACACTGTGGACCTGCTATTTCACTCCCTTATTTTGAAGACACCATTTTGTTATTTCGAAACAAGTTATTTCGATATAACAGGTTATATCGAAATAAGTTATATCGAAATAACTTGTTTCGAAATAACAAAACCGTGTGTAGACATAGCCCCTGGCATGGAGTTGCATCCCTGCTCATCTTGACTAACAGCCACTAATGGACCTATCCTCCATCAACTTATCTAGTTCTTTTTTGTACTCAGTTATCATTTTGGCCTTCACAGCATCCCCTGGCAATGAGTTCCATAGCTTGACTGAATTGTGTGAAGAAGTACTTTTTGTTTAAAACCTGCTGCCTATTGATTTTATTGGGTGACCCCTGCTTCTTGTGTTATTTGAAGGGGTAAACAATACCTCCTCATTTACTTCCTGCACACCATTCATGATTTTATAGACCTCTATCTTATCCCGCCTAGTTGTCTCTTTTCAAAGTTGAAAAGTGCCTGTCTTTCTAATCTCTTCTCAAATAAAAGCTGTTCCTAATAATGACACCTAATAATTCTTGTCACCTTTCTCTCTCTCCCTGTATGTTTTCCAATTCTAAAACAAAATTTTTGTGATGAAGTAACCAGAACTGCATGCAGCATTCAAGGTGTGGGCGTACCATGGATGTATATTTGTTCTGTCTTCTTATCTGTCGCTTCCCTAATGATTCCTAACGTTGTTAGCTTTTTTTGTTTTTGTTTTTTTTGTTTTTGACTGCAGCTGCACATTGAGCAGATGTTTTCAGCAAACTCTCTCATTAAGTGAGGCAGCTAATTTACACCCCATCATTTTGTATGTATAGTTTGGATTATGTTTTCCATTGTACATTAATCTATGCTGAGCTTCATCTACCATTTTCTTGTCCAGCCATCCAGTAGTGTGAAGGACCTTGGTAGCTCTTCACAGTCTGCTTTGAACTTAACTATTGTGAGAAATTCTGTATTATCTGCAAAATTTTTCATTTACCCCTTTTTACAGACTATTTATGAATATGTTGACCAGCACTGGTCCCAGTATAGATGCCTGGTGGACACTGCTATTTACCTCTTTCTATTCTGAAAACTGTATTTTTATTTCTACCCACTGGTCCCTGTCTTTTAATCAGTTACTGATCCATGAAAATACCTTTCCACTATCCCATGACTCCTTACTTTGTTTAAGACCCTTTGATAAGGGACCTTACCAAAAGCTTTCTGAAAGACCAAGTACATTATATTCACTGGATCACACTCCATCCATATTTGTTGGCCCCCTCAAAGAATTCTAATAGATTGAGGTGGCATATCATCCTCTCTACAAAAACCTTATTGACTCTTCCCTAACAAATTGTGTTCATGCGTCTCATAATCCTGTTCTTTACTGCGGTTTTGGCTAATTTGCCTGGTGCTAAAGTTAGGCTTACTGGCCTGTAATTGCCAGAATCCCCCCTGGAGCCTTTTTTTTTTTTTTTTTTTAAGTCTCACATTAGCAATGGTCCAGTCATCTGGTACATAAACAGATTTCAATAATAAGTTAAATGCCATGGTTAGTAATTCTCCAACTGCCTGTCTGACTTTCTTCAGAACTTTTGGGTGAATACTGTCTGGTCCTAGTGACTTTTTACTGTTTAATTTATCAGTTTGCTCCAAAACCTCCCCAACTCACACCTCAGTTTCAGGCAGTTCCTCAGATTTTCACCTAAGAAGAATAGCCCAGGTGTGGGGATCTCCCTCATCCACCCTGCACTGAAGACTGATGCAAGGAATACATTTAGCTTCTCTGCAATACTTGGTTTTTCTTAAATGCTCTTCTAGCACATTCATCCTCCAATAGCCCCACTATTTGGCAGGCTTCCTCCTTCTGACATACTCAAACATTTTTGCATTTAGTTTTCGTTGCTTTTCAAGTTCTGTTTTGGCCCTTCCTAATTATACTTTTTATGTCACCTCATGTAAACAGAAAATCTTTGGCTATGTCTACACTTGCAAGTTAGTTTGAATTAAGGAGGCTTAATTCAAACTAACTTAGTCCCTGTCTACACCAGGCTTTCATTAGTTCAAATTAAAGAATTCCTTAATTCAAACTAATGAAAGCTTAGTTTGGACTAGTAAAATCTGCCTTTTAGGTCAAACTAAACCCTTAGTTCGATCCTTAGATAGAACTTGGCACAGTGTGGACATTAAAATCTACTTTGTTAATTCGAACTAAGGGCAGTTAGTTCGAATTAAAGTGGGTTAAGTCAAATTAACTCTAATTTACAGTTAATTTGACTTAACCCACTTTGTTAAGTCCAAATGTAGTTCAAACTTACTGGTTCAAATTAACAAATTCAAGCTAAGTTCGGGAAGTGTAGACATAGTCTTTGTGTTTAATGTGCCAAACTACTACATCTGTCAATAAGGCTGTCAATGTGAGGCACCACTTTGAATCAAAACACAGTAACTTCAGCAAGGCCTATCCTCCTGGCAGCTTAGCAAAATGTGACAAATTTGAAAATCTGAGGTCTCCATATCACACTTTAAATGTCATTCTTATATCATCAACTGTACAGGAAAAACCAACAGCTGCTTCTCTTCGGATAATGTTGGTACTAGCTAAAAAGGAAAAAAAGTCTTTCCAGAATGCCAATCTTGCAAAGGACTACATATTGGAAATGCTGAAGGAGCTTTTATACTGGAGATTAAAAACACTGTAAACTGTGTGAAGCAAGTTCCCCTGTCTGATTCTATGGCAGTGTGAAAACTGGAAGTAATTTATGAGGATTGTTTGTCAGCACCACTTTCTGATTTAAAAAAGAAAACAAACAACAAACGTCAACTACATGTCTCTTGCAAGTGGGTGAATCAAGTGATTTAAGCAACACTGCCCAGTTATTGCTGTTTGTCAGATTTGATGACTGTGAAATCTTCAAGGAAGAATTTTTGTGATTAATACCATCAAAAACCTACATGGCAGAAAAGATCATTTTTGAAAAAGTAAAAGGATTTTCTTTAATGCTTTAGATATGCAGAAAATAGACTTACTTATTACATACAGAGGTCCTTTCATGTCAGGGAAAGAAAATGGCTTTGTTTCCCATTTGGTAGCAACACCCTTCATTAAATATACTTCATTCCATCATTCACCAAACTAAACTGTCATGTACGCAAGTTTTCTGGGGCTTGGGGGGAAAAAAAGGAATGTTCTGATGAGACTATTGAACTACAAATGCGTTAACTTCTAGCTTGCAACATCATCTTTAAGGAGCTCTTTTACAAGCCATTTTAGCCTACTACTGTAACTTCTTACAGGACAACGACATTCACTGCTTAAGCAGAGGACATCTGTCAGACAAAGAGATTGTGTGCACTTCAAAAAGAAATATTAGAATTTTTTTCAAACCACAAGACAAAAAAGGCTTACGGTACCCTTGAATTTATTAATTATGTTCCCTTTGTGTCATAGGTAGATTTTTGTGTGTGGTATTACGGTAACTAGAATTCCCTCAACTTGCAACTCCAATGCTTGCAAGCAAGTCTATTTGAAAAATTGTAGGCAAGCAGTCTGTTTGAAAAACTGTATGCCTTTCAAAGGAATCTTGAAATCTTTCAGACAGACTTAACAGCGGAGATGTTTCATGTTGTCCCAACAGATTAAACTTTAATGAAAACAATGCAGAAATTTCTCAATGAGATTGAAAATTTTTAAACGTGATTTGAGAATTTTAAAATTCCAAAGGATTTACTTTTATCTGTGATTTGTTAGCTGTCCCCACTAATGTATCTTGTCCTTCTGAAGCAAGTGTTCTTGATTCATTCAATTGATGAAAGTGGCTTTCAATTAGAAATAGTGAGGCCTCTGATCTCAGATGTCTTGAAGGCAAAATTCAGACAAAGGAACTTGGTGATTTCTGAAGTCATTATTCTGACCAGTCTCAGAATAGCCAGAACCTAGCTGTCTATCTTTTAACAAAGTTCATATCAATGTCTCTCTCTGAACCTGGGTTTTCTACTATGAATGTTATTAAAAAAAAAACAAACAAACCTGCAGTCACCTGCAGATGAGTGCCTTCACCAGTGCCTGCACTTCACCCTGACCTCCTACAAGCCATTCTTCACAAAGCTTGACAGAGATTCTCAATATTACCTCTCCACTTAGAGACAAGAAATAATACAAACACAAGTAATAGTCTTGATTTAAAAACTTTGTTAAAAGATAGAAAAACTAATACTTACCTTGCAATCAAGATCTTGCTTTATTGGTTGCTGAAGCTGTGGGTTTTTAAATTTTATCAGCCTTCCGTGCAAATGGTCTGACTCTTGTCATAAATTCTCAAATTGGCATATGGGGAAGATCTAATTGAGCACCATTGATCTCTAGAGAATCCCTGTTAAGAGAACTTCTCTACAGGATGTTTATGTCTGAATTGTGTGCGTCCGCACCACCACCACCACCCCAGGTTTCTCCCAGTTCTTAGTAAAAAAAATTCCTCTATAAACCTTTTTAATTTTATATGCCAGCAACATGGTTCTGTTTTGGTTTAGTGGGAGCCCATCCAGCTTTTGCTTTTGTGCCCTGGGGCAGGAGGAGGCATGGAACTCAGCCTCCACTCTGGGCTGGTTTATCTTGCCCCCAGGACAGGGAAAAGCCAATCCGGGGTGGAGCGGGCCAGCCCAGAGGCTGGGCTCTGCTCTCCCGCCCCTCTCCTAGGCTGGCTGTTCTGCCCTAGGGGCAGGGAGGGCCAGCCCAGAGGCAGAGTGAGAGAGTGAGTCCACACCATGGGCTGGCCTGCTGAACCCCCAGGTGTGGAGTGGCTGGCTCAAGGGAGGGGTGGGAACACAGGACTTGACTTCTGGGTCAGCCCATCGCGCTGCCCCTAAGCTGCAGCACCCCAAGTCGGCAGCTCATGGCTAGAGCTGGCCCTGTTTAGAACTATATAACACTACTTCATGTGATCTGATTCCAGCTGGCTGGTCCAGAGCTTTGCTAAAAAGAGAGGTTCCACTATATGCTCCTTTGCTCTGCTCTCTTTCTCAGCATAGGGTTGGTCTCGTCTGTTTGGATATTGCTAACTCAAGAAACTCCTGTCACCACTGCTATGCTATGGTCTTCCCAATTTATAATCAAGAGCACCTGACAAGGGTCCTGTCTGATGAGAGGAATAGATCAGGCATGGCCAAACTGTGGCTCGGGAGCCGCATGTGGCTCTTGAATGAAAAAGTGTGGCTCACGGAAGAACGTCAGCAAATCAATTTAGTAGGTAAAAGTATATGGCTATATGCCTTGGTGTGGCTCTTGAAGGTTTAAGAATCAGCTTGCGTGGCTCTTGAGTTTCATAAGTTTGGCCTCCCCTGGAATAGATGCATTGATCTGGCTCTGCCATGATATATTCTTGTTTGAAGCAACTTATTTATAATATTTTGGTTTTTTTACATAAAAGCTAGGAAGGTGCCATATATAAAATAAAGCAACCCATCAGATCCTATTCCTAATCCCTACTGCGAACATGGAAGGCTGGAGTCACTCCTTATGTCACTCAGCTGAATTAGGTTCAATAGCTTTACTCGGGGACTGGATTTGTTCTGTCGTGAGGTGCAATTGAAAGAAATTAATAATGGGTCAAACCCTAGGAGTTAAATTCTGGCCCCAGTGAAGACAATGGCAAAATTCTCATTGATTTCAGTGGAGTCATGATGTCACTCCTGGGGTTTTGGTTGCTGATCAGTTCTGGATAAAGCCATGCTACAAAGCAACCTTCCAAGTAAACAATATTGTAGAGCAGTGGTTCTCAGCCTTTTGTGCATTGTGACACACTCAGGGGCATATCACAACCCTAGAGGACACCCTCCCCATCCCCACTCCACCAGCCAAATCCAGTCATCTCCTTGACTCTTCCCAACATACTTACGTCTATGTGGCAACATAGTAATGTGTCCTGACACAACAGTTGAGAACCACTATTGCAGAGAATTTATCAATACTTGATACTACTGGAATTAGATCTTATAATAGCTGGTCATTAGCATTCAAAAGTTTTAATAACTACCATTATAAGGTCATATGCACTTCCATCAGCTGATGGAATCTGCTTATCTTGTACTGAGCAATGGGTACTACACTGAGTTACACTGAATCTCACCTAGAGATTACAAACTACTTTAAGCCTCACCTCTAATGAAAGAACACCTCTGGAATGTTGGTAAATATTATTATCCCTTTTTTATAGATGAGGAAATCAATGTAATTTATCACCCTTTTGTACTCTATCATGAAACTGAGATTATAGAAAACTTCATAAATTGTTAAATTAATTCATGGGACCACATCAAGTCAACTCTTCTATTACTTTCGTTGAGTCCCTCTGGACACCACTGTTCCCTCTAAGCTGTGCGCATGTGTGCAAGCACACAGGTCGTGAAACCCGCACACACAACAAAATAAAATCTGCACAAAAAATTCAACAGTGCTAATGTTAGCACGCACAAAGAAATTTTTTGCGCACACAGCCTAAGAAAAATTAGAGGGAACATTGCGGACACCACTGTATATTGCACAGAACATTCTGTACACATTCATATCCATAATTACTGCCCTCTAATGTATTATTGGAGGAGTTATGTTACATAATGCTGGCTATTTTGGTACTTATTCCAAACATACTTAGAATCACATTTTATACAGTGAAATATCACAGCTCAACTAGTGACAATTCAAAAGTTCATAAAGGATTCCATTTTTTTTTTTTAGCAGACAACTTGTTACTTAATAAAATTACTTCTTAAAATTTCACTGCAGTGGGAAACTACTAACCTGTTGTGAAAAGCAGCAGTCAAGTACACAGAATAACCTATTTACTTTATATCTGCTTCTCATTCTAAAGTTACAGCCAAGAACAGACATACACATACCTCACATTTCAAATCCTACAGTTAAAAGTCTTAGAAGTATATGAGTTGCTTTTGTTGGCAATCCAACAAAATATACTGTTAGTAAGAGCAATTTGCTGAACATGGGCTTTTGTGAACAAAATATGTTACAGTACTCCATGGTATCACTAATAAATACTCCAAGCTTTAACCATCAGAGTGTGTGCACACACTTGTCAAACTCCAGTTTCATGTTTAAATGCCTCATACACCAGAAAAAGCCTCATGTTTTAGGATTTCAATCCAACATTTTGTTTTAACTGAGAAGAAAAATATGTTTTTAGACTAATGATTCTTTATAAAAAGACTCCTCTGAAGTGATTCAGGAAACATGAACATATTCATAGAGTAATGACATTTTGGAGAAAGAAAGGTAAGTTAGGAAATAACAAGGGGAAGGAAAACTGTGTGAGGCTGCTTTCCTGTAGAGTCTACTGTTGCGAGCCTCAGGGAGCCCTGAGAGAGACTTTCTTTTCCAAGCTTCCATCAAATTCCACACCAGGCAGAACACTTCTGCACGTTAAAGATGCGTGCTCTCTCTCTCCCCCTCCTCCCTCAGACCCTTGGAGTGTAAGATTCCTGCTGGCCTTTTCTCATAGTTTTCATTCCGATTTCACCCTCTATGGCAGTGGTTCCCAACCTTTTCTCTGCCATGGCACACCTTGACACCTTCAAATTTTTCGAGGCATTAAAATAATTTTAAAAATTAACAAATATTCAAATTAACTTAAATTACTTATGAATATTCATGAACCACGGCACAGTGTTTCGGCAATGCTCCCATGTGGGGTAGCAGGGGTAGCAGAACCGGGGTGGTAAAACAGGGGAGGTCAGGAGTTATCTGCAGTGGCAGGAGTGAGTGTGGGGAACACAGCAGGGCAGGGGTGGCAAAAGAAGACAAGGGGATCCATGTGGGGAACCGCACAAGGGTGGCAAGAGAGGAGAGAGGAAGGGAGAACAAGAGTGGTTTTGTGCAGGGACGGGTGGGAACCTGGGGAGTGGGAGGGTAGGGCAGGAGAGCACGACGCAGCCCTACCTCCCCCTTCTCCACAGTGGTTCCCTGCCACCCAGGGCAAATCCTCACCCCACTGCTGCTCCCTCCCACACCAGTGGGTCCCATCCTCCCCTCCCGCAGCCCCCTGCTGCCTGAGATGGACCCTCCCATCACTGCAGGGGCCAGAACTAGGCCTCCAGCCCCCAGCTTCACCCCCCCCACGCACATACAGCCACCCCACCCCCCAGCTACACACACCCCCAACCAAACAGCCACCCCACAACCCCCGCTACACACCCTCTGCTACACAGCCACTCCCACACACACATACCTGCCCCACACAACCCCCAGCAGCCCCCCCCCCCAAAGCCCTTACTTGGGCTGTTTACAGGCTGTCAGACACAAGCTGCTCCACCCTGCAGGGGGAGATTCACACACTCCCAGCCTCCCGTAGCTCTCTGCTGGCTGGGCCTAAGGTGGAGCCACTGGAACACTGCCTTCCAGCTGCTCCTGATATTTTTAGGGGAACCCCTGGAACTCTGTGTTCCAGTGCCTTCCTCTATTTTTAGGGGGGCCAGAACGCTGCCTGCCTAAAAATTGGGGCCCCCAAAACTGTGTTCCAGTGCCTTCCCCCTTACTTTGACCCCTGCCTTTTCCCAGCCCACATGGCTGGGCTGGGCTGAGCAGGGAGGGAACTTTAACTCCAGCTCTCGGGGATGCTCATGGCACCCTCTGGGTGTTGCCCTGGCACACTGGTTGGGAACCACTGCTCTATGGAATGAAGGTACTCAGTTCCTTTCCTATTGTAGCACAATCCCAGGCATTCTCTCTTCAGTTCAAATTAACATGGTTCCACTGGGTTAATAAGTTTGAATTAACCCTTACTTTGAAGTTTAGCAAGGTTTTATGACTTCAGAGTAAGCTTTCATTAATTTGAAATAAGGAATTCCTTAGTTTGAATTAATGAAAGCCAGTAGAGCCATGCATTAATTTAATTTGAATTAATCCACATTAATTCAAATTAAACAAAGTGCAGACATACCCTTTGAGTTTCAAGAAAAACAGCATATGAAATGTATGGCACAGGCACAGAATGACAACAAAGGTTATGTTGATAACAACCATATCAAACAGTTTTTCTCCAGAACATTCAAAGAAAATTTTCCTCAAATCAGGACTATTTTTGTGTAATATTTCAGCCGTCTGCCCCCCAAATATATTAGCTGCTGAGTCATTACAAATGGGTTCCAAGGAGATATTTTTCTATTCCTTATATATGTAAAACAGAGGAAACATACATAATTTTTCTAGCCTTCATACTTCAAAATATCAGATCTTTCTCATTTCCAATTTTCCACAAATAGTCATCTTTCAGCAGAAACCAGGCCTAGAAAATTTGAGCACAACAGGTGAAAGAATGAATGACAAGTTTTAAAATGGAAATTGTACACAATTTTATCCTGTTGCTCCATACAAAAGTACAGCCACACAAAAATAATTTTCACTGAGATCTTCAATTCATTCGTCAAACTAGTTTCAAACTTAAAGCCATATTTTGCTCTGTGATATACATGAAACCATTCCACTGACTTCCATGAGCGTAACAGAACAGAATTTGGCCCTAACCAGTACATTCACATTCCCGTACCATATACTCACACAGCTCTACTAAAAGACACAGCAAACTGTTATATACTTGTGAATTAGAGACTTGCATCATCTTCAGCCAATACTGGATAATCGTTTTGCTAATCAAACTGCACGTATGGAAGGAAGGCAAATCTAAGCTAGATAAATACAAAATTGAATTCTTGAGGCTTTCAGATCTTTCACTGGAAATACCATCAAAAAGACGATCTTCCCTAATTCTATATAAAGATTAAAAAAAAAAAATAAAAAATCAAGGAGCCTTGTGGCACTTTTGAAGACTAACAAATTTATTAATCACAAGTTCCAAAGGGGCAACCGTGTTAGTCTAGTAAAGCAAAAAAAGTAAGAAGTCTTGTGGCACTGAAAGACTAACAGATTTATTTATCACATGAGCTTTCATGGGAGAAAATCCCACATTGAAGTGGGATTTTTCTCCCATGAAATAAATCTGTAGTTGTCTGGCTCAGACAAGTACCCCACAGTCAACTACCACAGGAAAGGCCCACAAAAGAAAAAACAATATAATGCCACTGGTCACCACATACAACCCTCAAGTCAGAGCTCTCAACAGATCATTAAGAATCTCCAGCCTATTTTAAAAGATGACCCCTCACTCTCTCTAGCCTTGGGAGACAAACCTCTCCTTGCCTACAGACAACCTCCGAACCTTAAACAGATACTCACCAGCAACTACAGATCTAACAACAGAAACATTTAAGCAGGCACATATCCCTGCAACAAACCATGCTGCCAACTTTGTCCACATATCTGCACAAAAGACACCATCATAGGACCTAATCAAGCCAGCTACTCCATCAAAGGGTCATTTATGCCATCATCTGCTGGAAATGCCCCCACACTTTATACATTGGACAAACAGGACAGTCCCTACAAGGAAGAATAAATGGGCACAAAACTGACATCAGAAATCACCACCCACCCACCCACCCACCCACACACCACAGTTGCTGAGCCCTCCCATCTTCCTAATGACTCCATTAATGATTTGTTAATGATGGTCCTCAAGAAAATCAATGGGACATCAAGACTTCAAAGAGAAATAGCTGAAATCCAACTAATATGCAAATTAGATTGTGTGAAAGCAGGACAGTCATGACCATGGATTCTTTTCACATCATAAAAGCTAATTTGACTTCCCCCTTCTCTTAAGTGCTGTTTCCTAGAGTCTGAATCCTTACAAATGCTCTGATTTGCTGTTGCAGTATGACCTGATCCCATGTCTTACACTCCCTTGCATTTATTTTCATCCCATTCTGTAAGTTCCCCCTCTTCAAAGCATCTGACAAAGTGGGATTTTCTCCCATGAAAGCTCATGCGATAAATAAATCTGTTAGTCCTTAAGTGCCACAAGACTCCTTGCTTTTTTTTTTATTTATCGCATCTGCCCTCATGGGAGAAAATCCCACTTCGTCAGATAATAAATTAATTTGTTAATCTTTAAAAGTGCCACAAGACTCCTTGTTTGTTTTGCTGAACTAGACAGACAATGGTTACCCCTTTGGAACTTGTCAAGATAAAAAAAATTTTAAATAATAAAAATGTACAAAAAGATTGTACTCCTGATACTAGCTCTTAACGTTTTTTACATTTTCCTTTTAACGTCTGAAGTAATAGAAAAATCTAAAGACAAAAGTAACTATCGAAAGTTTTGTGAGTATGGGCAGGGGTTAAAGTATAAGTTGGGGGCCTGTAAATCAGGTCGCCTACCGGGCGGGCCGCTTTGGCCATCTGAGGGGGGCCGTCCATGGTCCTGGCCACGGGACACCCGCAGCATACCTGGACCCTGCCTTCTAGCCCACTGCAGGGCAAGGCAGCCAAGGCAATCAGGGCTTCAGCCCCCTCACAGGGCAAGCACAGTGTTGGGGTGTGTAGCAGTAAGGGTTGAGGGGAGGGAGACGCAGGCCCGCCCACTCCACTGCGTCTCAGCCCAGGGCCCTAATGGGTGCTCACAGGCCACCCGATAACTAGTGGTGCGCCTGCCGAAACACACTAGCCCTGTGGGGCTGTCCGCACCCCTCCCCTGGGCTACTTCCTCCGTCCTCCCTCCCAAACCCCCGGGTACTTTCCCAGCGGTATGCCAGTCAGGCCTTCAGCCTTCGCCGCGGGTGGGTCTGGACCTCCCGCTGTATCTTCAGCCAGCGGTAGCTCCTCCAGGTCGCAGGTATTGGGCGGCCCTGGGTCAGCCACATCCTCTGCAGAGGGCAGCTCATCCAGGTCCTGCAGGCCCTGCTCGTCTCCTCCCCCTGGCAGCTCTTCCGCCAAAGGTAACTCCTCCAGGCCCTCGCCCTGGGCAGGGTTGGTGGGGTCGTCGAAGCTCTAGTCACGCCCCCACTCCTCCTGGTCAGGGAGATCTACCTTCCATCTGGTGCGCCTCCACCTCCTTCTCCCCTGTGGCTGTTTGGTGCGGCCCCGTAAAAAGTCCTCCCTTCCTCCATCCCAGCTCCTTTGGTTCCTAGCCCCCACTGGGTCCGTGCCCTTCCCTGGCCAGCAGGGGGTGTGCAAGAGCTCGGGTCTGGGTTGCACCTTGCTACAGGGCCCCAGAACCCTCCTAAATTTCTGGGTTCCCTTCATGCAGGTCCAGGCACCCCAGCTACTGCCTCCAATATCCACTCCCCCCATCCCCAATATTCCCCCAGCACCCAATACCCCCCAAAATCCACATCCTGCCCCCAACACCCAACCCCAGCTTGGGTGCCCCACACTGATGACAGTGTCCCCCTCCCAGTGTGAGCTTCCCACTCCCAAAGGGGAGCACAGCTGGGCTACCCCAAAACTCACCAGCAGCTGTGTGCTGGGGCAGGAGAAAAATCACCTCTAACTCCTTTCCCTGCAGGCTGAGCTTTGAGGCTTCTTCCTCTAGCACAGTTTGCACATGTGCAAGGGAGCTGGGGCAGCTGACATACCTCCCTGCTCTCCCGTACCCTGCTAGAACGCACTGGAACAGCATTCCAAGGAGCACTATTTTTAGGGGCCCAGAGTTTTAGAGCCCCTAAAAGTAGAAAATAGAACTGGAACACTGCATTTCATGGTCCACTATTTTAAATGGTGGGCCCTGGAATGCAGTGTTCCAGCTCCATTTTCTATTTTTAGGGGCCCTGGAACACCATTCCAATGTGTTCTGGCTTACTTTAACCCCTGAGTATGGGGAGCATAGTTCATTAACATACATAAAATCAACAGCTGTAAACAAAATACGCCAACTCTAAGGCCTTGTCTACACTGCACTTACACCTGCATAAGCGTTTGTGTAGCCGCATTATGTCTATAGGAGGGAGTTCTCATGCCAACATAATAAAACTACCTAAATGAATGGTGGTCTCTCCAGTCAACATAGTGCTGTTCACACAAGTGTTTATGGTAGAAAAATGTATTCTGGCAAAACTTAGGTTGCTTGGGAGGTTGTTTTTTCACACTCCTTGGCAACAAAAAATTTTGCCACTCTAAATGTTAGTATAGACAAGCCTAACAGATATTGTTACGAAGGGACAAAACTGTGAAGAAAACATAAAAAGGTAGGTGGAGGATAAAGGTGAGGAAGATGGTTTTATTAGTGATATACTGCAGAACTATAATTTAGAGATGATGCGACTAAAGTACAAGTTAAAATCTGTTACTATATGATGTACTAATGTCATTATATATTATATAAAAGATTAGATATAATATTGTGAAAGTATGCAGAACCAGCCAAGAGATGCCACAAGGAATGCCACTAAGCCCAGTCTGCCTAAACAGCTTGGGCTCCCTCTCTGTGGTGGTGGGATGGGCCACAAACCTCTGAAAGGTTGTGGCTACACTGGAGCCTTAGGTCAACTTAAGGAACGCTAAGTCAACTTACAGGCCCCAGTGGCCACACTGGCCTTTTATTTAGTCAATTTAAGCACTTCCTTAAGTTGACTTAATAACACCACCTCTTAAGGTCGACTTAACGCTTAAGTCAACTTTATTAAGTTGACTTAAGCCTATTTAGATGGGGAAGACCCCTTAAGTTGACATAATTGGCCTCCAGACCCCCTCCCAGAGTTCCTGGACACCAGGAAGGGTCAACCTCACACCTGCCAGTGCGGATGCAGGCAGTTGACAGTAGCTTTCAATGCGGACTTTCTAAGTTGACTTAAAGTCGACTTTGTTAAGTCAATTTAACAGAGCCTCCAGCGTAGACATACCCAAAGAGATTGCACTCACACAGACCTCCACAGGAGGGACCATACCTCACTCAGCTCAGTGAATACTTTCAGTCTCACAAACCAACAATGAAGATCTTCAGCCCTGAATCCCAGAACCACACTGTCTACCCTGGTCAAAAAGCCTGACCAGTGGGATTATTATCCAGTTTGAGCTTCCCTCAAAGTGGAAAAGACATGTGACAGCTTTTGTTACTGAATAATTTGTCTAAACACTTCCCTCAAAGACACACTGGTAAGACAAAATTTAAACAAATGTATTAACTACAGAAATTGATTTAAAGTTATTATAAGTAGAAATGTAAAGGGATTAAAAGAAGTTATCAAATGAAATAAACATAATACCGCAGCCTGAATTCTACATACTATGTTAGCTATTTAGCAATGTGTCACCCTTACCAGCTGGTACTGCTAAAACCTGAGGAAAAATCTTTTTCCTCAGGACCCAGTTGAAAAAAAAACAAACCAAAAACACATTTATGACCATGACCCAACAATTACATCTTTAGTGGCAACAACAGGGGGCTCTGCAACCCAGTACCTGAGGGTCTGTGACCAGTATTGGGTATTGACCTGTGATTTGAAAACCACTGAGGTAGGCAACCTTCCCTCTCTGAGGCTCTTCTCCCTCTTTCCAAAGCCCTTTTGTCTTCCAGATGATCTTCAGGCACTGAGCTGGTGAGAGAAGTCATTAATCTGGCCATTCCATTGTTGGCCCTGAAAGACTGTTTTCTGGAGTTTTCCACCTTGTAATATGTTCTGTGGCCCTTACAACAATATTTTATAACAACATACACTAAAGTAGCACATAAAATCCAACAGGATACTAATGGTCGACAGATTAAAAATTTTAAAACAGTACCAAACAAGGTATACCTTGCACAGAACATGTCTTAATTACATGACATTGATGAATATGGAATTTCTAGGGTCCTGTACACTCCCAAAGTGTCACAAATATAACAGAATACATTATTCTTCCCCTCACCAACTGATATCTGTGAATATATGTATTGTTTGCAAAAGCCTTGAAATCACATACTTCACAACTGTACTGGTTATCCAGTCAAGCAATCTGTGTGGCTTTAGGGGATGCAATGCTCTTTCATATGTAAAAGTCCAATGCCCCAAACCAGCAAATTAATTTTTGATTTAATTATTTTCCAACAATTCTGGTTTTCTACTGCCAAGAACAGTGTTTGATCTCCCCAAATCCAAGGGGAATCCTTAGTATCTGAGGCATTTGAGGACACAAATTTAATAAATAGATATAAGATACAATAGCAGCATATGCTCAACAAAAGAGTAAAGTTTTATTTCTGAATAGCTCTAGTTGACTAGCACAGGCATATTAGTAAAGCTGGAACACAGAAATCCCACTGACCAAAAGACACAGACATCTGATCAAAAGCAAGCAACAGGTGCAGAGTATCCATTCTAGGATCTCCATTTCCATAAAACATTTGAGAATGGGCTTAAATCCAATCAACTTCAATAGAATTTAAGCATGATTATGTATTTCAGGCTATATCTACACTTAGAATGTTGCTTCGAATTAACTTACTTAGAACTAATTAAATCAAACTAATAATGGTTAATTCAAAGTAAGTTCATTTGAAGTAAGATGGCCTCACTAGAAACCCAAATTGAACCAGCATGTCCATGAACAGGCCTTCCTAGTTTGACTTAGGAAGCAGACACCATAGGAAATGTGGTAACTTGGCCCCCTGAGAAGGGCCATGCTCCTGCCCAATACATAGAAAGAGGAAGGCACCCTGGGACAGAGAAGGTCAAACTGCATTAATTCGAACTAACGGTTAGTTCAAATTAACGCAGCTCCATTGGATTAATTCAAACTATTAAGTTCGAATTAACCATTACATCAAAGTTAAGGGAGGTTTATAACTTTGAAGTAAGGGTTCATTACTTTGAACTAAGCATTAAGGCAGCTAAAGATGGATGGCTAAGCAAGTTCAGTTCTTAATTCCCATTGATTTCAATGGAATTTCAATGAAAACAAGGTGCCTAACCTGCTAAGTTATTCTTTAAAATTCCACTAGGCACTTATCTGTATGTTTAGGCACCTAAATACCTTTGAAATTATGGTCCCAAATGTACAGACTATTCTCATGCTCATTGTCATCTTCCATATCTACCATTTAAGTATAAAATAAAAGCTCCTTAAAATTCAGATAAACATTCAGCCCTTAAAAGTGGGTCAAGGATGGATTAATATGTAATGAAATTGGTTGAGTCAGAATCAGATCTGAAATATTAACTTCACCAATATTCAGTGGCTTTAGAGAGGTTAGTTCTCCTCCTAAACACCTGTTGATAATTTGGCTAATGAACAACTTCAGCAATTTTTAATCTGAAACCTTCAGGACTTGATCATATAGCAACTCTGTGTAAAATGACTGCAAATAGAGTAAGTTCCAAAGGAGTAGTAGCCATGCTATTCTAGTTCAGCCAAACAAATGAGGAGTCCTGTGGCACTTTTGAAGACTAATGAATTTATTTATCACATAGACTAACAAAATTATTTATTTATGCAATAAACATTTATGCCACAGGATTCCTTGTTTGTTTCAACTGGAGTAACTATGGCTTCATCTACACCTAAAATCTTAGTTCAGACTTGGCTAGACCTAACTAAGTAGTTTGAAAGTTAGTTCAAACTAACCCCCCCCCCTTTTTTTTTTAGTTTGAACTAGCTGTGCTTTTTTTTAGTTCTAACTTTTTAGTTTGAATTCAAAAAGCACAGCTAGTTCGAACTAAAAGTTAGTTTGAGCTGAAAAACCATGCTTAGTTCAAACTAACCTCTACTTGTTCGAACTAGCTTGTCTACATTGTGCTAGCAACTAACCAGCCAAACTAACTAGACTAACAAATTTATTTTTTGCATGAGCTTTCATGGGAGAAAATCCCACTTCATCAGAATCATAGGAAATAAACACAGGGAAATGTAAGTCATAGGAACAGGTCACACTAACAGCAAATCAAAACAGTTATAAAGATTCAAACACTGGGGAGCAGCATACAGAGGGAGAGGTCAGATCACCTATTGTAATGAGAGAAAAATCCAGTGTTCCGATTAAGTCCTGAGGCAATGCAACCAAATTTACAAATGAATTCAATTTCAGTAGCTTCTCTTTGAAGCCTTGATTTCGTATTCATCTGAATGCACCCTTTCCAATTAGCAGTGCTTGGGGCAGATGGTGCGAAACACACCCTTTAATGGAGTAGCTCAATGGAGCCACTCCAGTGTACCTGGGGCAAAGCCCCATTCACCCCACTGTAGTTACGACTCTGGTCTGTAAGTGAGGAGAGGTCTGTCTCCCACAGCTTGAGAGAGTGAGGGATCGTCTTGTAGAACAGGTTGTAGATATAGGATTTGAGTGATTAACTCCATTAGGTTCCTTTGAAAGAACCAGCTAATACCATAAAAGAAGTGGACCATATTCAGACTGAGTTAATGGTCCTGATCCTGCACTCTTCTCTCAAGTAAAACCCCTAATGTAGAAGTCTGAAGTCCCATATAAGCACCAAAGATACAAGAGCACCTACATATAAAAGACTATACAACCCAAAATGGATTTTCTCAGGCATTGAATGGTTCTGACATATGAAAAAGAAAGAATACTGCAAACTTTGATTTATTTATTATTTGTTAAGGGCAGAATTTCAGTCAATAAAAGGATTCCACTGAACTTCATATTTGACTCTGAGGTGAGAGAATAATGAAAATACATGCATAAAGAAATATTTATAGATTAAATATTTGAAACCACACGCAAACGTGACACTGCCAAAACATAAAAGATATACCCATCCAATACCAGAGGTGCATGTATACTCATTGACTACAGCTGCTGTTTTTTTCACAATGTCTAATAATATTCTAAATCTTCCAGATCTCCCAGCAGCCGGAGCTCTTACCACATCCTCCTCCATCTTTAGTTGTATTACTTTAATTATTGCAACTAGAAACAGTTTTCTTTACATTTTGTAAAGAATTAGTATATAAATTCCACGGCTGATTTTGGAAAATTGTCAAAGATTGATATAAAGAGCCACTCAAAGCTAATAGTAAATTGATCTGCGATTTATTTTTAACATAGCAAAATGATCAAAGACGGATGCATGTTCTGAAATATGGTGCAGGGAACCGTAATATGTACTAGACCCCATTAATTATGGAATTATCAAGAGCTCCCAAATGACTTAAGTTAATTCAAAACCTCTTGTTCACAATTAACTGTTATCTTAAAATCTGCCATTTGGTTTCCTGATATCGCATCTAGACAGAGAACCTAGCATGCATTAGGAAAGGCTAAGATTTACCAAACCCTTAAATCTTTTGCTGCTTCATCATTTTTTTAAAAATAAGAATGAATCTCTTTAAAGAGATGTATTTTCTTTCATGTGAGTTTGATGCTGTCTCATCTAATTCCTGATGTTTCTTCCATTGTACCGTGAGACGTCCTTTGAGGAAGAAAAACAGCTTGTGTTTTGATAACAAAGACTAAAAGAAATAGTTGCTTCTCTGCTTTCAAAGAGACAAGCTGTTTTTATTTCCTCTGAAGAAGCTCATTACAATATGATGGGCAAAATGTCAGGAATAATTAAGTGCAAAGTGTGGTATATAGAAAGGCCACTGGAAACAATGCCTCTTTTGTGAAGACACCCACTCCCCTCCCAAAAAAATCTGTCACCTGACATGATTTTATTAAAATGCTTAAGAAAAAAAAAAAAGCACCTAAAGAAAAATATGGATGAATTGTGGCGATTGTATGAAATACACTGTTAACATTTTTTTCTTTAGTGAAAAGAAAGTTAAAAGAATTTGATGGAGGAACAGAGACTTGCAAGACAGTCATCACACACACACGCATGCACACACGCACGCACACACTTTGCACTTCACAGAAAGAGCTAAGCTGCCTGTAAAATTCCAAAGCCTTTGGACTTTCCTCAACTTTCTATTGAGGAGGTCATGCCTCCCACCACCCCAGGGTTAGTGCTGTAAACATCAGCCCATCAAGATAAGAAGGTTGAGGCAGATGCTATTAATTACCTGTTCTTTCAAGTCATCCCTGTCTCACATCTGGTTTCCTCTTTGTAACCGTCATCTAGGGCTATACCAACAAAAGCCAAGGGGAGCGAGGGACTACTTCAGCAGCCATAGATTTTACTGGGTTACTAATGGCACACAGAGGCTTAATTTGCCACACATGCGCATACAGAGGATACAGTTCATCATTTCTGACTGCAGAATAGTTAGTATAGTCCTGTAAATTGAAGTTTATGTGAAAAAATACAGCATAAATCTTAAAATTCACAGTGTTTTGGTTGGAATCCACTTTTCATTGCTTTTCATCGAAATTAAGAGGTGGCCATAAGAATTTACAGGTAGGTGCTAGATTTGTTCCCTAACATATGGTCTCAAGAGTTTTGTCAAATACAGTTTTAAATAAATCATGTAGCAGAATTTCTGTGGTTCTATAGTCTTGACAGACTCACCATTTGGACATTTTTCCCTAATGCTCAGGCTACATTTCTATCATATTTTTCTAATCTTTAACAGACACTAATTAAGCTCAAAGTATTTGGGGACTGGGTTCAAATAACCCACCAAAAATTTTTGAATTAAAGCTTTCAGAGCAATCTAAAGGACTAATGAAGATGTTTTTAAATCCTTTGACTGCTTTGAAAATTTCAGCTAGTATGCTTACATGGCATGTTTCTAAGCTATTTGAACCTCCCAACTCTGCAAAACTGAGCAGTGAAATTCCAGGACAACAGACTCCATAGCTAAATAGCCAATACAGCTAAAAAGAGAGTTAAGTGAACAATGATTTTTTTGGTTTGTAGCTAAGTGAATTTTCTCAAAAAATGGTGGGTTTGGGGGTGGTTTCAAACCAAAATATTTCTGTTTAATTTTCCCTTCAACAAATCAAAAGGAAAAATTTTATTTGGGTCGAATGAAACATTTTGAATGGTCTATTTGATATCAAATGTCAAAACTATTTATTTATGCACTTCCAAAACAAACTGTTCAGACATTTCTGATTTTTGTTTTCAGTTTTTCAGAAAACGCCATATTATGAATTCTACCAAATTTACAGTTTCAGTGCCCAGAAAAATATGTAATTTCTAGTGAATTTACTATCCCCCAGTAAATTTCATTCAGTTGGTAAGCAATTTTTTTTCAGAGGTCAGTGCACCAAAACATGGGGCAATATAGCACTTCCAAAGAAAAAGGTCACCCAACTCTCTTTTAATATGGGCAGAACTAGGACCTTGGGTCTTCTACAAGGGTGACCTGACCACCAGACTACAGAACCATCCTCACACAGGGTACATCTACACTAGAGGCTTAAGTCGATTTAAGCAACTCCCTGGGCAAATTTGGAGTTCATTAAGTTGACTTAAGCACTTTAAGTTTCCTTAACTCCTGCCCTTAACGTAAACTTTAAGGGTTAAGTCAACTTTATTAAGGCAACTTAATGCAATCTGCCCATTAAAGACACCTTAATAAAGTTAACTTAGTGCAACAGAGCCTTTTAAGTTGACTTTATAAAGTCAACTTTAAATGGGTCTCCTGGCTTCAGTCAACTTTATAAAGTCGACTTAACAAATGCAGCCTCACTAAGTCGACTTAGGAAGGTCAACTTTAAGTAGATCTTATTAAGTTGATTCAATTGAGCCTTGTAGTGTAGGCATAGCCCCAGTCTCTTCCTCTGGGCCCGTGACTATTTATGCAATTTATACGAAGTGGAACAGCTTTAAAGGGAGAGATTACAAGATGCCCTCAACCAGCCCACTTCAGAGCTCACTGACTGGTGCCTTCCTCTACTTCATGCAAGCCCCTGGTCAAATTCTTCCATCACCTCAAACAAAGAAGGAAGTGAACCTTGCTCTCCCACATTGTAGATAAGTATTCTATCCACTAAGCTCAAGGAGATGGTAACATCACTCTGGTTCTTTTGGGAAATGCAACTCAATAAGAAACATTAAAATGCTGAACTGAAACTATCTGATAAATTCAAAGGGGTAGTTGTGTTAGTCTGGTTCAGCAAATCAAGCAAGGAGTCCTCTGGTAGCTAAAGGGTAACAAATGTATTTATTGCATGACCTTTCATGGGAGAAAAATCCCACTTCATCTGATGATTTTCTCCCATGAAAGCTCATGTGATAAATACATTTGTTAGTCTTTAAGTGCCACAGGACTCCTTACTTATTTGGTAAATGTGTCAAATTTATGAAGTTTCTGGTCAAATGAAATGGCACTTTTTTTATATATATAAACTACTTATCTAAATAATTTTGCCAAGTTTTATTTGTATGAAGTGGTCCTTCTCAATGAATTGCTATGTCTTTCCTTCTATTCCATCAGGATCTATATTCTCTGCCATGAAATCGGAGACTTTGCATTAAGGAAGTCAGTCTTAACTGATCTTTTCTCCAATATTATTTTTCTTTATGAACAGGCCATTGCTTGATATGATTGTATGTAAGCACATTTAAAAATACATAAAGTTATGTCATTATCTCTAAGTTGCTTAGACCAGTAGTTTTCAAATCTTAGGTTGTGATCCAATACTAGGTCACAAACCCTCAGGTGCTAGGTCTCAGCATTCTCTTCTGCTGCTGCCAGAAGACTGGAATGTACGGCTGAAAGATACAATTGTTGGGTCATGGGCATAAATGATTTTTTTCAACTGGGTTCCACAAAAAAAGTTTGAAAACCACTGCTCTAGACCAGTGATTTTCAAACTTTTTTCCTTAGGACCCAGTTGGAAAAAAATCATTTATGCCCACATTCCAGCAATTACATCTTTGAGCAATGCACTCCAGTCTTTTGACAGTGGCAGCAGGAGGTGCCGTGAACGTCTGCGACCCAGTACTGGGTCCCAACCCTAAGTTTGACAACCACTGCTCTAGACCACACATATTCACAAGAAACACTTGCACTACCTTTGTGGGGCACTGGGAGACAGCTTCTGAAGGGCAGCAACAGTCAATAAAAGCAACATGGTGTCTGTACTAATACTGCATTTTCCTAACTATTTCAACCCGCATCTCTGGTAGAGATGGAATTAAGTTGATATAGTGGGCAAGTTATGTCGATGGGAGCTACATTTTAGTGTAAAATCGAGAGACCTGTGGCACCTTAGGGTATGTCTACACTGCAATGTTTTTTTTTTTAAATAAGGAGCCTTATTTTGAAAAAATTTTGTGTGCGTCCATGCAGGCATTTTGATATTTCAAAATAAGTGCTTCATTATTCTGAAATAATGAAAGCACTATTTTGAAATACTAAAATGTGGATTTATTTCAAAATATTGATTTTTTCAAAATAGTAGCCCTATAGTTTACATTGCCTTTCCCAATTTCGAAATAGAAAGTCTAGTGAAGACTTTCTATTTCAAAATAAGAACTCCTACCTCCACAAACTGTCTGTCACAAACTTGTCTTATGACTTTAGCAGTATGCTAAAGAGCACTCTTTCTTTTTCTATCTGTCAAATGGGGATACCACTTCTTTATCTCCTTCCTTAAAGACATGCTGTGAGAATAAATTGGACGTGTTTGCAAAGTGTTTTGAAATTGTGAAATGTTAAGTCCTTCTCACATACCACAGTGCAGCATCCTGGCCTGACCACTTTCCAAAAGGAAAAAGTTATACAGTTGTTTTAAATAGGTAGTCTGATTTATGCTTGTATGTTACAGACCCCTGGGCTAGCTACAGAAAGCTGAAACAGCATAGCCACAGCTAGCGAATATTCTCAGGAGTATGACTTAACTCTGTGAACCACAACAAAACAAACTATTGGAGTGACTACAACTCACAGTTGTCCTGATGCTATTCACCTCTCTTAGGCCCCAAGTGATAATTAAGGTAACAGATCTCTTGGAAATAGTACCATAAAAATACTAAAATTGTTTGCCAAGTCTTAGTTCGTGCTCATTCCTAGATACAGAACCAACAATAGCAAAAGCCAGGTTTGAACATTCAATTATACAGTATATGTGGCAATGTAATATTAGAGTAGTTAAATACTGTTCTTGGAGGGCAAACCTATTATTGTTTTGATGTAGTATTTTAATGCTATTCTACTTGTGTTTGATTGTGTATGGATATGCAAGGCTGACTGAGTAAGAGTCAAGCTCTTCTCTTTTGCTAAAGGTACATAAAAAGTTACTTCTTATAATTCAGTCACTTTATTATCTTGTTGTAGTAATGGCAGTGCCGGATTTCCCATTAGGCACTGTAGGCACAATGCCTAGGGCCTACGAAGGAGGTAAAAATTTAAAAAGCAGAAAAAATAAAGGAATATCACGCGGTTTAGCATTAGAATAGCTTAAAGCGCATCGATGTAGCTAAATTGGTGTTTACTCCTCTTTTTGCACATTTCAGAGAGAAAGTGCCTAGGGCCTTCAAACACTAAAACCCAGCCCTGAGTAATGGAGTCAAAGTAACTTAATTAAATTAAGGTTCTCTCAAAATAGTTTCCCAATAGGTAGTAGCTCCTTTAGCAGTTTAAGGTGCTGAAGTTCTTATTCATGTTACTCAAATACTTTACTCTGATGGAGTCAATAGGAGCTTTGACTGAATAACTACTGAATAAGAATGTTAGGTCAGAGCCCTTGCATTTCAGTACATGTTTGCAATCAAAAGATTAACCTTTACTCTAATTTTCTCTTCTTATTTAACTCCTGGCATTCACCCAAGAGGAAAGAATCTAGCACATAAGTAAATCAATTAACAAAACATTTATACTCAATGGCGGGTGCACAATGTCTCTTTTGGGAAGTATTTAAGAAAGGATCTAATTTATTCACTAAATGAGGTTAGTAACCTTGAATTATAATATTGGGTTCTAAAACACTCCATATATTCAACTTAAAAATAAAGAAATCTCAAATAAGCATTCATGGACTAACTGTATCTCTAACATGACAATGAATATGTATTTATTTTACTCTTGCACAAACACAATATAGTTCTATTTTTAAAATGTGAGATGTTGCTCATTTTTCACTGTTTCGTTTTTAATCAGTTTAGAGCCTGTTTTAGAAGATCAGGATTGAATTCAGCTGTCTTGTTGAATAAATATTTTGAAGATTATTCTGCAGAATTAGTATTGTAAACTGAAAAACCAGCAAGTTACTGATGTTGTTCAGCAAATTCTGACAAATTTTTAAAAATCATTTTAAAAGTGTTGAAAGAATTCAGTAAATGCAGAGTCCCAGTTTAAGGGAAGAATAAAGAAATACAAAGCTTAAAGCAATAGATTAATATCTGTGTTCCTCTCCAGGACACTGCTCACACAAGCTGGACCCCTCATGTTTATAATGACAGGTGCAGGTTTGCCCTTTATCTACAGCAAATCAACCAGTGAATTGCATCTGTAATATGCCTTTAAGTGGCTAGAAAGCAAATGTCAAAATCTATCAGATCTGCTTTTATGAGTCACTTTTCAAGACCTTGTAAGATATTTTACACTTTGAAAAGGGATTAAAAACTTCTGTGTTGAACTGGAAAAAGAGAAAGAAGATATTTGTATTCCTTAGGAAAAGGGAGGGTTGACTTCACTGCACCATGTGCACACAAAGTCTTAAACTGGCAGTGTATTTCACCACACATTTGACCTGGGATTGGATAATATAATAGTTTCATAACCAGAATCACATACAACATGATAGGACCTGATTAATGGTTTTTGGTTAGCAGCAAGGGTTGTTTGATGAACTAGGTAATGTTTAAAATTAATAGCTATTTGCTTGGATTGTCACAGAAATGAACAAGACGGAGTGCCCATATGCTACCAAAGAAATTAGGAAATTTTCAAAGTGACACTTGGGCACTTAGAGTGGGTGCTTAAATCCTATTGATTCTCACTGCAACAAAAACCCCTGCGTGCCTGTCACTTTTGAAAGTGCTATCCATTATTTATAAATGCACCAAAATTGCAGAGCTGGCTTTTAATCCATCCCAGTTATATCCTCCCTTAAGAGTTGTGCTTGCCAGAATGGTACCACAGAGATATAGTACACACAGAACAATACTGCTTGGTAGTAGAATTAGTGGGGATGACAGTGTTCTAGATGGCAGCACAAGAAATACATTAATCCATATTGGTAGTTCATGAAATTGCGTGTTTGTCATTTTTTCTTGTTCTTCACTTGTATAGTTTCAGACTAACAAAGCTTCCAAACATGCATTCATGTTTTGGCCAGTCTCACAAAAGTCACATATTATCATACATACCCTACTGCCTCTTTTTTTACTTCCCACTCAAGCACCATCTGTTCAGTCCACTACTGCCACCAACTCATCTGAAGAAGCGATTTCAAACATGACAAAAGGAAGCACCTATAGCACCTTTTCTACGAAAGTCCTGTTTCCCTTTCTCCTGCATGTGCCATAGCATTAACAACAGTGGGTTACTTACCAGTAACCATCCTTCTTCGAGATGGGCTGCTTGGATTCATTCAGTAATAGGTGTGTCCGTGCCACAGCGCATAATTGGTCAGAAACCTTTTTGCCCTAGCCTGTCAAAACAGTGGTGGCGGCCACCGCCCCTGGCCACGCTGTGGCTATATATGTGGCCACCACCCCATCCCTCCTCAGTCCCTAAAAGTCGCTAACTCCGAGTAGCAGGGACAGTGGGAAGGCTCTGAATGAATCCGAGCAGCCCATCTCGAAGAAGGATGGTTACTGGTAAGTAACCCACCGATCTTCTTCAAGCACTGCTCGGATACATTCAGTAGTAGGTGACTGCTAGCTGTGCTGATGGATGGTGGGTGGAGTTGGGTTCTTCTCCACCTTCAGCACTGTACCCCCCATAAGGGCCAGTGGCCAGGCAAGAGGAGGCTGGTAGGAAGTACTGCCTGGCCTAAGAGCGGGAAAATAAAGGCCTACACCTCTCGAGTGCTCCCTGTCTGCGATCAACACGAGACCAGGTGGCCTAAAGTCACCTTATCATGGGAAAAATGAAAGTGCAGCCACCAATTCAAGGATTGGTGAGGCCAGAGGCGTCCCTCCGCGGGGCTCCCTCCATGCCCCTCCTTGCACTGGGGGGCGGGGCCAGCCAGCCCAAGGGAGGGGCAAGCAGGCAAAAGAGCAGTCCACCACCGCAGCGCTGCCGGTTGCCACCCCCCACCACCACCACCACACGCGCTGCTCTGGGCTCCCTGCCAGAGCAGCAGGGAGGAGGTGGGGGGCAGCAATACTGGCTCCGCGCTGCCTCCTGCCCGCTCCCCGCTGCTCCAGCACGGAGCCCAGAGCAGCACACATGGCAGGGGAGTGGTGGACCAGCAGTGGCGCTGCAGCGGCTGACTGACCTTTTGCCCGCTTGCCTGGTCCCCAGCATCGGGGGGGGCAGAGCAGCCACGCCGGGCCCCCAAAAGTGTGGGGCCTAGGGTGGCTGCCCATTCTGGCCTCCCTTAAGGACGTCCCTGGGTGAGGTGCCTTCAAGTAGGGGACATCAGAGACCGGTGATAAGCATCTGTCAAGGAGTGCAGACTGGATACGTCCCCTGGCCTTAGGTCTACAGTATATACATTAGCTGATGATGGGGAAGATAATGCGGGCCCCGAAGTAAAAACTTTGCCTGCCAGCAAGTACATGGAGGCAGAAACGGAAGGGGAAGGGAGAAGGAGAAAACAAAACAAAACACCTTACTGGTCCAGCCAAGGAAGTAAATCACAGGGAGGTATGGAGAAAATAAATGACCACCTGGTAAACATAGTTCCAGAGTGGCAACTGGATGCCAAGAGTGCCCCTTCAGAGGCCCACAGGTAGACGCAGTCACCAACAAATGAAGGGGCAGGGAAAACCTGAGGCCAAAAATGGTCGAACGAGCCACAGGGTAAGTGGTTGAACTACCACCTTAGGGCAAGAGCAGGAAGATGACCTTTAAGGTCTAGGTGCATAAGGAAAATGACCCCAGCTCCGTTTGATAGGGGTTGGGAGTAAGGGCATGGGCACCATGTTAGGGTGCACCTCCCCATCCTCCCGTCGCTAGGGGTACAGCAAGTAGGGGGACGGAATGGATGAAAGCGACAGTTAACCAAGGCCATAAAGCTCCCTTGGAGCATGCGACATATGCCTCTCCAAGTAACATGTGGTGGAGAGTGAGCTGAGAATATGAGCAAATCCCTGGTGCTGGGTAGAAAGACTCTTGAAGAGAGTGGTAGAGTATGGTGGGAGACCAGTTACTCCCTCCGTTAGGTACAGTGAAAAGGAAGAGTGCCCCGAGGGTGACCCCAACACTGAGGGTACGTTAGAGAAGAGAGATGTCACGTACAAAGAAAGAGGGGAAAACAGGACCAGGGCCTCCTGACCACCCCTGCCAGGACTGGGCAGAACCAGAGAAAAAGAAATCCAGATTGGCATACAGGAGATGGGGAAAAATGGACCACTGACTGTAGTACCATGCGGGCAGAATAAGAGAACTGCCATCAATCAGCGGCTTTACCAGTGACCCTCGTGGAACCAGTGGGTGAAGAAAGCGACACCGGGCATAAGACCCAGGAACCATCTGAGCCACTTGGTGGGTTCAGAGTGAATTGGGAGAGGGCCAACTTTGTACTCAGATGGGGATTCATTTCTGCCTTAGAAGGAGAAGGCCACATAAGGAACTACCCAGGTCAAATTGTTGTCAACTCGACAGACTCACAAAATGTCCTTGATTCTGCTCTCTTAGTGGCTGGGGCAGGGCTGGCTCATGAGAGCAGCTCCCCTAGGCAGGGCCGTTGCTGCAGGCTCTTGTGCCACTTCCTCTAATACACAGTGTCCTTCTGGAGACGAGGAGGTACGGAGCCAATGATCTTGGCAGCTCCAGACTATCCCAAACCACCCTGGCACTAGAATTCTGCAGGACTTGTCCTGCACCTGTCCGTTTGGGGACTGTGTAGTTAGCCAAGCAAGGGAGGCTTCACTCCAACAGAAGACATTGGGGTTCCCTCTTCTAGGTGGAGGGAGAGAAGGGAAAAAACAAGCAGTTCCATGAGGGTGAGGAGTCCTTAGAGTGCATTAGCACGGAGGACCGGGGATGGCCTGACCAGGGAAGGAGAAGTATAACTGCACCAGGGGGTTCTCAGCTTAGGAGGCCTTTACACAGGAGAACAGAAGAGTGCATGTGCACCCAGGGAATTACCAGCTAGGGTGAACACAAGCTACGGCTCAGCAGTCGATGGAGAAGGGGTCCAAAGACCGCCGATTCGAATCCCAAGGGCAGGCATAACCAAGTTGACAGGGTCTTGTGAACCTGAGGCGAAAAACCCCAAACAGCCTGGGGAGGGGGGAAAAAAGGGCACAGAGCCTGCCCTGTCAGTAGGCCAATTAGTAGGGGTTTTTTGTTTTGTTTTTTTGGGTTTTTTTTGAAAGGTGGGAGTGACCAGAGGCACAAACAATGTTGGTGCCCAGTGTCCACGATTTGTGAACTGCATGCAGGAGGTAATCTTCCCAACATGGGAAGAAAATGCCAGCCTTCGAGGAAGTACAATGCAGGGAGCCTTCAGGCACCCCACATAGCCTTAGAAGTGAGCACCCTCTAAGGAAAAAGGGGAAATATTAAGGGGGGGGTATTAGAGACCATTGGGAGATGAATCCCCGTTGGTCATTTGAGGCACGTGGAAGTACAGGGTATTCAGTCCTACAACCCTTCAAACATACAACCCATCATGTTGGCTAGTGATGGCATGTTCTGCTATGGTGTAAGGAGGCAGGTGAGAGAAGGGCTCCTCCAACCATGACTCAAGAGGTCCCTCATTTCAAGAGTAGCTTCTTTCAAGGTAAATAAGAGGGCTACCCAGGCGTTAACCCTTAGGAGTCCTTGAAGGTAAACAAGATATGGCATCAGCTGGAGGGGAAGCGGGGGGGGGGGGAGGGAGACCACCACAAAGGAAGAATCCTCAGGGGATACCGGCAGAACCACAGAGTGATTCTTGTGGTAGGAGGGTAGTACCGTGACTTAGGATCTTATCTCAGGGTCACTTTCCCACGCAGGGTGGGTGCACTTCTCTCCTGGTATTTGAAGTAGACCAGGTAATGTTCTCCTGAGACGGGGGAAGCAGGAACCCTCGTCTGATGTTAGGACAGTTGGGCCCCCAGCTGAGGGAATGGGACGTTTTGTGAAATTCAAATTGTGCTTGCAACCTTAAGAAGCGTGGAAGGTACCTAGTGGAGCAAACCAGAAGGGCATAGAGTAAGCATTGACTGCCCCTTACAGGCCAGAAAGGCAGCTAGTAAGCCAGGAAGGCAACATGCTTAAGTATTTTACATCCCCTCAGGGGTCCTGGGCACTATGGAGTATGGCATCCATTTCGGCCACGAACAGAGCCCCACCTTCAAAGGGGAGGTCATGTATGACCTGCTGGGAAGAGGGGGGCACCCTCACCTCCCAGAGCCAAGCCACCCACCACAGGGCTACAGCTGAGGCTACACTGCAGGTCAGTGTGTCCGCAGCATCCCAGGCCAATAGCAACAGGTCCTAGGATGCTATTCTGCCCTCTTCAAGAAAGGCATCATAGTCCAACCTATTCTCCTGTGGGAGTAAATGTCTGAATTTGTTCATAGACTCCCACAAATTCATGACATATCTGGCTACCAAGGCCTGATTCTTGGCTACCCATAGCTGGAATATAGAGGAGGAGTAAGCCTTCCGCCCCAGGAGATCTAACTCCCTCGCATCCCTCGACCCTGGGAGAGGGTTGCGAGAATCCTGCCCCTGGCTTACCGCTGCTTCTACCACCCCTTGAGATGGTGCCGAATGGTGGGTGAGGAAGGGAAAGTCCCTTGCAGGGACCTGGTATTTATGGCCTGCCATGTCCGATATGGGGGCAGTGGACCCAGGGGTTTGCCAACATGACATGGCAAGGTCCCACACTCGTGGGCTCAGATGAGTAAACACTAGGCCGAACAAAGTGTCACTAGACCCCATGGGAGAATGAGCTTCCAACCCCACATGAGCGCAAACATGGTGAAGGAGGTCGAAGTGTGCCGCAAGGTCCCCAGTGTAGGAACAGGGCATGGGGTTCAGGGCTCTGTCCAGTGCCAGAGGACATGGGCTGAGCCAGGCTGAACAGTACTGCGGGGACCCGTTCGGGTCTTCTGGGGAGACCATTCATGGGGTTGATACCAAGGGCCATGGACAGTGCTATCTACTTCCCCTTGAGACACCTTCCTCAGGGCTTGAGAAGCCTCACAGGGCCGTGTTTGCAGTGCCGGAGAAGGCAGGGTAACACGGCACCGAGGGGAGGACTCAACAGTATCAGGGGCCTTCTTGCATGGCCGGCTCTGGTGCCGGGGAACTCAGCACCGAGATCAGTGATGGAGTTTGGTACCACTTTCGGGGCAACCAGGCTCCCAAAGCGAAGGCCGGTTTACCCCTTTTCTTTGGGGGCACCAGCGTGGAAGGTGTTGGCAGAAGGAGGAGCGCCTTCGCTGCCTCAAAGGCCTCTGGAGTGGTAGGGACTGGCATCGACTCCTGCCAGTCCCAAGGCAACCCCTGAGTCAGGGACATAGAACGGCGCCAACACTTTGGTACTGACATTGGTAACGAGCTCGTCTTCCTTTGCTCTCAAGGAGAGCGGCACCAGGAAGGCTCTGGTGCCAAGCCAGCACGTGGTGCCGAAGGAAGCCTTGAAGCTTTGGTGGTAGGCTGCTGCACTTGCTCCAAGGCCAAAGCACGGCACCTTTGCTCTCTGTCTTTAATGGTCCGTGGCTTGAAGGACCAAGAGATAGAGCACTCAGTGACCAGATGGGCTTCACCCAGGCACTAGAGGTACTTCTCGTGGGGGTCGTCTCACGGGAAGGCCTTGCCGCAGGCAGCACAAGGTTTAAACCCTGGCATAGCAGCCAGCAAGTAGGAGCAATATTCCTGCTCCGAAGCTGTGCACTCAATGAGAGTAGCGATTTTTGATGGAACAATGTCCATGAAGGGGTTCCCCCAGTTGAGCAAGTGGCTCATAAAAGATGCAGACAGGCTGCTTGCATGATCGCAAGGAGCGGGATGTTCCGATACCACACCTATTACTGAATGTATCCGAGCAGTGCTTGAAGAAAAAGCTTGGTTAGAAAGGCAATCCAGTCGTCATTGACACGGGGATACCGGATAAAACAGCTTGCAGCATAACATCAATGCTGGCTGTCAAACTGACAGCCAACCAACCAGCCTACTGAACACCACACAGGAGTAAGCTCCAACCCTTGGGCTTTTCAAAAAAAGTTTTCAGCTACGTCAGTGCAAATCCATTTTAACTCCAAAGCTCTCAGACTTCACAGGGCCCTGCAGCACAAGCCCAGAAATCTATCCTGCAGTAAAATAACCCAACAACTGAAGTCCAGTGAGCCTGAGTCTGCTGGCACAAGCCAGCTGCAGGTTTCTAAGCGTGGTAAACACATAACTTTCACAGCATTCTTTGAAAATGTAGCACTTGGAATCAGTGGAGGTCAGACTGATCTGCAAGGAAGACTCATGTTGAGTCATTTGAAGAAGCAGTGATTAGATGAAGTTTACACTTGACAATGTTTCTCAAGAATCCATGGCAAGAAGAAAAAAGCCAAAAGGGAAAGCCTACAAGATAAAGCCCACAGCCCTTAAAATTATCATTTTTTTAGAACAATGTAGCAATAGATAAAGCAGTGGGTCTCAGCCACTGTGTTGGGACATATTACTGTGTCACCATGTAGCAGTAAGTGTGTCATGGAGAGCCAGGAAGATGGCTGGATTTGGCCTGGGGAGTGGGCTGCCGAGTCCCATAGGGTTGCAATACGCTGCCAAACATGTTGCAACCCACAAAAGGTTGAGAACTACTCGTATAGAGGATCCTGCCTCAGATCAGGATCCCATTGCTTTAGGCATGGCACAAATATGCTGGGAAAGACAATCCTGGCTTCCAGTTTTTTGTTATCTAACTAGACAAGACAAAAGGGAGGAGGGAGGGAAAAGACATGCATAGAAATGTGAAGTGACTTGCCCAAAGAAACCACAGCAGCAGAGGCAGGAACAGAACCCACTTCTTTGAGTATTGGTCAAGTGCCCTAAACAACAACCTTCAGTATTTGCAAAGTGGTAGCTGTGTTAGTCTAGTCCAGCAAAACAAACAAGGAGTCTGGTGGCACTTTTAAAGACTAACAAATTTATTCATATTTATCAAATGAGCTTTCACTTCAAGTGTCTAACGAAGCTGAATTTTTCTCCCACAAAAGCTCATGCGATGAATAAATTTGCTAGTCTTTAAAAGTGCCACCAGACTCAGTATTCAGACAGCAATGATGGTTTCCTTAGACAACCATAGGAACTGATGAAATGCAACAATAACTCGCAATGTGAAAAACTCTTTTTTTTTCCCCACAGATATAGTAATTGAATTATTAGCCACCTTACTCCTTTCAGGAAACCAGTTCCATGCCTCTTTCACATAAGCTAGTTATTCGAGTTTGCACCTAGACTGACTGATCAAATATTAGTCCTATTACAATTTAGAAGAGTGATGTATTAAGCCCTGAAACTCCAAACTCATAATGGAAAATTCATCTTTACTTTCAGTACTGTCATCAGAAGACCCTTGTCAAATGAATACACTGCATGCTTCTCATTCTGTCACAGCTTAAGCTTTGATTCAGCAGAGCACTTGAATTCACTTTAATCATGTGAGTAATCCCATTTCTATTCACCAAAACACATCTAACTATAAGCACTTGCTAAAGGCTAAGCTACCTCAGTGGGACTACTCTTCACTGTTCCTTCTAAGCTGTGCGCATGTGTGCGCGCACACAGGTCATGAAAACCGTGCACACAAAATGAAGTGCACACAAAAAAATTCAATAGTGCTAATATTAGTACTCAAAGAAATTGTTTTGCGCACACGAAGAAATTTTTTGCGCACACAGCCTAGGAATAATTAGAGGGAACATTGCTACTCATATGCTTTAAAGTTAAGCATATGCTTCAGTGTTTTGCTGAACTGGACTTCAATGAGTAAGTGTGACCACATGAAGTCCTGTGGCACTTAAAGACTAACAAATTTATTTTTTGCCTGAGCTTTCATTGGAGAAAATCCTGACAAAGTGGGACACTCATGCTAAAAATAAATTTTTTAGTCTTTAAGTGCCACAGGACTCCTTGTTTGTTTCTTTTACTGAACTAGACTAACACAGTCAGCTCCCCTTTGGATCCTGTGACCACACGGAATAGGATACAAGAGAGAGTATGCTGGAAGTATTAACTCACTCAGGATCTCCAGATCATGTTCCCAGGTTGTCACTGGTTTATTCTGTGATTTTAGATCTATAAATTAACCTCTGTTACTGCATATTAGATCTCTAAACTGTATATAATCACCATCATCATGGTATGATGCTTAACTGACTGATGTCTGTAAATTCTGTAACTGTACTAGAAGACAGTGCCAGAACTAGGTATTTTGGTGCCTGGTGCATGCCCAGAGCAAGCAGCTCACTGAACACACCCTCAGATTGAGTGGTGTATGGTGCCGCTTGATACGCACCTGGGACAAAGCTGTGGTCGCCCCACGCTAGTTATGGCCCTGGTAAGAAGCATTTTAATGGTAGTGGTTAGTAGCAAAATAAACCATGTCTGAAATCCAGTTTGGTACAGGAAAGGAAAGAATAGTTTATATTTGTACTGCTTATATTAATTTTACATATATTTCAGCATTTCTCTACTTCTGAGGCTAAATTTTCAAAGCAATCAGGGGGAGGTACACACAAAAATCCTGTTATTTGTTAACAGGCATTTGGTATAGACCTCCCATGCACCTCTTTGGAAATTTAGTCCATAATCTCATTTTGTGTCTGTGTCTGCTTGTACATGTAGACATGTCTGTCATAAAACATTACTAGCCTACTCTTCAATTATGCCAAGTAGTTTTTCCTTTTTAACTGACAGTATTGTGCTCAGGTCTGTATGGCAGGTCTGCTTGTCAAGAATGAGTGCTTCTACATTCTACACTCTGATTTCTAAGGTGCATACATGTGGGAGGACAGAATGATTTAAATACACACCAGCTATCTTTTGCACACTAATAAGAAGTTACTGAATATTGACTCTGATTTACCCCTCCTCCAAAATTATTAATTTAATGCTATTTTTTTCATTGTTCTCCAAACACTCAACCCTTACCTACGGGGTTGAAGGAGGAACAGCAAATTAAAAATGGGAGAAGATTCCTTCTCTTTGTACATTAGACACTTGAAAAAGATGAAATAGAAACAAGGCAAAAACTTAGGGAAATAAAAATAGCCAGTTTAGCAAAGCCATATTACTGGATTAACTCAATTGTTATGTTATACGAAAATATTCTCTGTTGTCTCTGAATTGCATCAAGAAATTGTGGCAGGAGTAGCTTCTCAGATTATATGCTTAACAGCAGCAGGATTTTAGCAGCTAATATAATTTCATTTCAAATTTTTATGTTGCGGACCCAGCACAAGTGAAGTTCCAGTTGTTGTCTCTCTCTCTTTGTTGTTGTTGTTGGTGCAGGTACATTATTATTTGTTGCAGCCCAGGAGCATCACTTGTGCTGGGCATGGGGGGGGGGGGGGAGTGCTGCCAGAAATCTGTGCCGGAGCCTTGGCCTGAGCCCCAAAGTATTTTGGGGGCTAGTGACGCCCCTGGTTGCAGCTACTTACAAGCAGCCTGAACTGACATAACAGCAAGCTTCACCTACCACAAAATACGTTCCAAAGGGGTACCTATATTATCAGTAGTCAGCAGGGCTGTCCCTAAGGAGAGGCAGGGCCTGGGGCCAATCGGCCTCTGCGGGGCCCACCCCCACATGCTGGGGGGAGCAGGCCAAGCCAGGGGCTGGACTCTGCTCTTCTGCGCCGCCTCTGGGCTAGCCTGCCCCGCTCCCAGGGTGGAGCGGCCAGACGAGGGGATGGGCAAGAGACCTGAGCCTGGCCCCTGGGCTGGCTGTTCCTCCCTGGGGCTGGGGTGAAGCAGCTGAGAGGGAAGGCTGGTTGCGCTTCTGGCCGGCCTTCGCCCCCTCTTCCTTCAGCTTTGTGCCGAAAGCGGTGGGGCAGGGCCAAGGGACAGTGCAGCCATAGAAAAGTAGCAGTCTGGGCCCCATGCTGCCCTACTCAGGGCAGGACAGCACGGGGCCCACAGAACCATGGGGACAGGGCAATAACCCCTCTTGGCCAGGGCCGTCCCCAGGGTGGGGCAAGCAGGGCAGCCACCCACGGCCCCACGCTTTGGGGGCCCCTGCAGAGTCCACAACGCTGGATCCCCATGCCAGGGACCGGCCAAGCTGCCGAAAAGTGGTGGCCCAATTCAGCACTGCTCCTCACGCATGATGCTTTCAGCTCCATGCCAGAGCAACAGGGAGGGGACTGGAGGCAGCACCGGGCCCATACCACTGCCCCCCAGGCTGCGCTGCCTCCCGCCCCCTCCCCGCTGCTCCAGCACAGAACCGAAAGCAACACGCATGGGGAGGTGGCGGATCGGCAGCGCTGACCAGGCCGCCGCTTTTCACCAGCTCGCCCAGTCCCCGGTACGAGATGGAAAAAGCAGGGGCCTACCCCTCTCCTGAGCTGCCTGGCCCCACCCCCAATGCCGGGGGGTTAGTGGCGGCCCCACAGAGGGCGATTTGCCCGCCTCCCCGGACGGCACCAGCAGCAACCCAAAAGAAGAGTAATTTTAAAACATTCCTTCAATAACCAAGTGTTTTGAGAGCCATAAAGGGTGTAGCCTCCAGGTGAGGGATGTGTGTGTGTGCTGATCCAGGGTGCCTGCCATGGGGTCCCCTGGTAGGGTAGGGGGAGCCCAGAAACAGGAGTGGGCCCACTGCAGGGTCTCCCAGGGATGGGGAGGGGCAGAGCCACAAAGAGTTGCAGGCTGCAGACCCCTGGCTCTAGTTCAACCAAACCTACAAGGAGTCCTGTGGCACTTTTAAAAACCAACACATTTATTATTCACGAGTTTTCATGGGCAAAGTCCCACTTCATCATATGCCAGACTGCAGAAGACTGACATTGGGAAAAAAAAAGAACCAGTATAGGAGGAGAAGACAAATCCTGTAATTACATTTCACTTCATCAGGTCAGATTACTACAGCAAATCAAACAATCCCCCCATGTCATGTCAGCCTTACTTCTGCACTGCTACTGTCAGCAGCTGTTGTTCTCTGGCCACCCAGCTCTGAAGGCCTCTGGCTACTGGTCATGTGCAGGGCTGACAAATGCAGCACCAGCATGCATGCCCCCATAATAACCTTGTGACTCCTCAGGGGTTCTGACAACCAGCCTGAGAACCCCTAGATGAATGGTATAGCATTAACTTCTCTTACATTTTTCTTTAATCAGATAATTCTGTACAGTGAATATTCATCACATATTAAGGCTATTAGATCCTTTGTGAGTAGTAATGCTTGAATGAAATAGGTAGTATTGCCAGTATCATTTGTTCAAAAATCACAAACCTGGCTGCCAAAAAAGTCATGAAATTGGTTTAAAAGTCATTAGATTTTTTAAAATTAATGCACTAAATCCTTTTTTATTAGGTGCCATAAATACTTAAGAGCTAAAAGGGATACATTTCAAGTTTTTTTCTACAATCATAAGGTTTACTTGATTCCACAAGCTGGTATTTGAAGAAGATGACAAAATATCATTATAGTCATGTGAACTGGCAACCCTGAGAAGGATACAGAATGTCCTGACCTTCTTTTCAGCCTCCATTCCAATGTCCTCACATCTTAACATAGTAGGATTAATCCAAAGCTCACTGTAGCCAATGGGTTTTGGTTAAGCCCATTAGAAAGAGAACCAAGGAGAAAACAAACTATGTATTAACAAAAGCAAAAAACAAAAAACCCCACAATCATGTTATATCACCTGTCTTCCACTCTCTACCGTCGCCCTTCCTCACTCTGCTTGCCTGGTGTCCTCCTCCTTGTTTTGTCTTACTATATTCAGTGACATTATTTACCTGATCAAGAATTAGTCATGTGAGGTTTGTAGGATCACTTTGACCTTAAGCTACAAAGGGCAAACACTTTTGTCACTCTCTGTAAAAGAAGTAAGACACTGTCTGAAAAACACCATCCTACACTGTAACAAAGATTTGCTTATCTCTAGCACCTTCCTCCTTAAGGTCTTCAGACAAACATTAATGCATTAAGTCTTACAACAATTGTGCACATGGAAGGAAAGGGAACAGGTAGGCTAAATGCCTAAGGCTATTTCTACACTGGGAATTTAGCTCAAATTAAGGAGGATTAATTCAAACTAAATTAGTGCACTTCCACACTGGCTTTCATCAGTTAAAACTAAGGAATTCCTTAGTTTGAACTAAGGAAAGCTTACTCCGAAATAGTAAAACCTGACTTTAATTCAAACTAATGATTAATTCAAACTTATTAGTTCAAACAAACCCAATGTAGATGCATTAGTTCAAACTAACCATTAGTTCGAATTAAACGTGGTTCAACCTTCTTCCTCCCAAGGTGCATGGCAGCAGAAAGGAAGGAAGTGCTTTTCTCTTTTTATGGGATTGGGTGGGAGGACAACCCTTCTCAGGGGCCATGCTGCCACGCTTCCCTTGGTGTCCCCCTTCTAAGCCAAACTAGCAAGTCCTGTGCTTAGACATGCTAGTTCAATTTAGGTTTTAGTGTGGACATGCTAGTTTGAACTAAATTAGTTCGAATTAGCCAAAATTAGTTCACACTAATTAATTTGAACTAACTTAGTCTGAACTAGAGTTATTAATTGTAGATATAGCCTAACCATCTGATCCAAAATGCACTGACATCATTTGGACTCTTTTCTTTGCCTTGGGTTCCAGAGAAAGTCTGTTTAGAAGCCAGGAATAGGCTAATAATTTCTTCTGATTCCCAGTCTTAACTCTCATAGTTAGTCCATTTCAAGGCAAACACATCTCACTAGTTACATCATACCCTCAAATAAAAGCAGCATTAGTGTTATGCATTCATACTACAAGTGGAGACATTTTCCAATTTGTTCATTTTGCTGCTTAATCCCTAAAGTGCACATTACACTTCAAGTAATAAATATAGTGCCATATGGACTTGGAAGGATGAAAGACTCTAAGGAAAATTGCGAAGTTCAGCATTTCTGTAAAGAGACTATTATCCATGGTGTTGTCAAAGTAAAATAAGGGCAAACAAGGACAGAAAACCATATGGTCAGATCTCATCACAACTAAAGATTCTATAATGAGCTGTTAAGATGAATGGAGAAACAAGTTCACTGACCCAATAATCACAGTATAATCAATTCCCTAGTATGAATATTTTCAAACATCTCAAAAGAAACTAACTTTTTTTTCCTCAGGACCCAGTTGATAAAAAATCATTTATACTCACAACCCAACAGTTACATCTTTCAGCAATACATTCCAGTCTTGGTGGTGGCAACAGGGGGTGCCGTGACCCAGTACTGTGTCCCAAACTGTAGTTCGAAAACTACTCCTTTAGACAGCGTTATTACAATTCAACTGCTTCTAAAATGCAAAGAAAAAGAAATCAAATAACCAAGAAAAATGTTTCTGCAAAATATTTACAAACATTTGCCCAATGTAATACCAGCGCAAGGCTATTGACACAACCATGGAGTGTAAATCCCTTCCCTTTTTTTGAAACCTTGCTCCTTATTAGCTAATAAGAGCATAGGTATTTGCATAATTCTTCCACAGAGTACGATTTGTATGTGTTATTTTAATGTATTTTTCTGTTTCTATTTATTCTAGACTCTTTGATAGAACTTTTAAAACAAGCCAAATAAACACAGCAGCTAGCCCCAAAAAGAACAAAATCCAGCCCCAAAAGAAAGAATACTCCCCACGAGACATGGTGCATTTATTACCCAATGCACTGAGATTTGCAGTTATTGCACAGGGATTTCTTAATAAACATTTAGGCCTTGATTTTTAAATGGTGCCCACAATTAGACTACAAGAGCCAAATTTTTAGAAGTATTCAGGCTTCACTGCACTTATTGTCACAACATCTAACTTATTTGGGAACCTAAATCTCATTTTTGTCTTTTATTTGCCCTTTTGAAATTGAGGTGTAGGCTCCTAAATTAGTAAGGCTGAGCATAGCAACATCTAAATGCTGACCACATCTGATGCTGGGCACAGCACATCCAAATGACTTTAAATGTCTAGGCCTAGAGTCAAGATAAGTAGCCTGGCTTCTAAAAGCGCTCAGCATATGTCAGCGCCAACTGTAATCAATGAAGCATCAAGCCAGAAGCATTACACTTGTAGAAGACATGCTCACTGTCAGTTCATGCACTGAGGGCATCAACGTTTCTGTCATGTGTGCCATGCTGTTCTAGTCCTGTTGGTACCAAGATACTAGAGTGACAAGATGGACAAATGTGACAGTATCTGGAACCTCTTGGGCTGGTGAGAGAGACAAGCTATTGAACCACACAGGCTTTTCTTCAGGTGTGGGAAATGTACTCAGAGTTTAACAGGTAAACATGAGGTTGAACAAAGAGTTTTTCACCTGGAACATTCCCTAAAAATACACACTGACTACATATGTTAAATTATCAGTTCCATTTTGTATTTAGCTGTGATACTCCTGGTATCTTCATGTAGCTCTAAAGCTGGTCTCTCTCACCAACAGAAGTTGATCCAATAAAAGATTACCTCACCAAACTTGTGTCTTTGTCAGCATATGAAAGTGGCCTTTCCTATCATCACAGAAACCACGGTGCTGTTTAATTACAGTAAATAGAGAAAGAATGAAATAGGGCAAATAAAAATGAGTAAGGCTGAGAATCTCATGCTGTGGAGACCAACTCCATGGCAGCTCTGAATAAACCAGCATGGAGAAGGGAAATGGAATGGGCTAAGAGCCTTCCCATGTTTTCAGGTATGAGTGGCCACAAGGCACCTGCATATGATTGCAGAGAATGACATTCTTTCAGCACATAGGCTGAAAAAACAACTCCTAAGGGCTGGTGCATACATGACTGCTGCCACAGCTTGAAGAGGGTGAATTCCATCTCCTTTGTTCCTACCAGTCTGCTCCCCCACCAAGCCAATGTAGTGACCAATTCCTAGAAACTGCCGAGCTCTCTCAAGTTAGAAGTTTCAAGAAGAGCTCAATAACTCAGGGTATGTCTACACCTGGAGCTGAATTCAAATTGATTGTCATCAATTCAAATTCAATTAAGTGCATGGACATGCTGGCTTTCCTCAATTCGAACTGAGTACCTCCTCAGTTTGAATTGATGAAAGCTGACTTCAAATTGCTCAAACCTGGTTTGACTTCAAAGTCAGGGTCAATTCAAACTGAGGAGTTTGAATTGACCCAGTGTGGCCATGTCAATTTGAACTCACTGCAAGTTCGAATTGACATGGGCTGACCTTCCTCCCAGGGTGCATGGCACCCTAGAAGGAAGACCAGCCCTTTAGCACCTGGGGCCAGCAGCTACAAAGGTGTCCTGGGTGGGGACAGGGACTCAGGGAAAGCCCACCCCCGGCCACGGCTTCTCCCCAGGCAGCTGCGCACCAGGAAAGAACCTGAGCATGCGGCTCCTGCAGGGCTGACCGCATGGAGAAGGCAGACCAGCCCCTGGCTTCTCCGCAGGCGCCGCATGCCAGGAAGGCAGCCTGGCACACGCCTGCCCGGAGAGAAGCTGCAGGGATGGAGCCCGGCGACCAGGAGGGCTCCAGCCTCGCTCTCAGGCAAGCCCAGCTCCAGCCCTTGGGGGGCGAGGAGATTCCCTTCCAGACGGGGCAGCCCTTCTGGGAGGGGGCAGGAAGAGTTTTTTCCCCCCGCCTTGCAGGGGAAGCTTCCCCTGCCAGGCTCCAGCACCCTGAGCTGGGCAGGGGATGCTTTTCCCTTTGCCCGGCTCAGAGCGCTGGAGCCTGGCAGGGGATTGGCTATGGCAGAGACCATTTTCCATGGCCATCTTGCCATACTTCCCATGGTGCCCCCCCTCCAATTTGAATTGGCAAGTCCAGTCCATGGACATGCCAATTCAAATAGGATTTTCCAATATGGCCCTGTCAGTTTGAAGTTACTGAATTCGAATTAATAATTATTCATTTGAATTGACTAATTCAAATTCAGTAATTGGAACTGAAACGCCAAGTGTAGACATAGCCTCATAGAATCAGTCCCTTAGATCATTACAGAAAGGCTATTTCTTCCAATTTGGTGCAGGGTAGAATGAGTATGCTTATGGAAAATCTGCACAAAATGAACATAAATTTACATAAGTATGTCTCATAGGATATAAACATAATTACATAAATATTTATTTTGTCATTATTTCTTACACTCACATATTTAACATTGAAGATTGGAGTTGGCTTCATGTAAAGAATTGGATCAGGGTCAGGTTAATTAAACTCATTGTGGTCAATTGCTATTTCAAAAATATTTGTTTTGAGATTGGTTTGGTTTATTAGGGTTTTTGTTGCCTTTTTTTTTTCTTAAGTTCTACAAATAAAAGCCCTGCTTACAACCCTACATGAAGTATCAAAATAGCTTTGTCTTAAGAAACTGCCGGAGTAGAATATTTGGGTTCTGAGCGTTTCCAGCATTATCAGGTTAGAACAGAACAAACAGACTAAAGTCTGACATCAGCACTCCTCCCAGCAGGATACACTACTTTTTTCATTAGAATCTTTGAGCTTGAGATCAGACACAGGAAAGATTAAAACAAATATGAATTTAATCAAGGGATTCTACTTTCCTGGTGTGGGAACAGGAACATGCTGACATAAAGAGAGGACCAAACACTAGGGCGTCTGAACCAAATCAAAGACTGCTTGCTTACCACTAACTGCTCAGATGATCCATATCATAACAACAAAAAGAAAAACAATTATTTATTCTTTTTGATGTTGCTGCTCAGAAGTAACTTCCTTTTTGAAAAGAGCAAGGTCAAAGCCAAGTTATTGTTTTTGCTTGAAACTTTGTCAGTGAGGGACTAAAAGTTATTAGGTATGACCTACTTTGGGGATTGAACATCTCTAACTTTCTCACTTCATTTCTTGTGGTTAATAACTTGGAAAAAATGTTAATTATAATAGTGAACTGAAACTACATCCTTATTATGGGAAATGAGATCATTTAAAAGAGATGATCCGCATTGACGCCTTCTGAAACACATGATACGTAGCCAGTTTGTCTGCAAAAAAAAGGCTAAGACTGTCTATGATCCAAGCATAGAACCTCAAGAAGTGCTGAGCACATCCTGTAGCTGGAACTGAAGGCACTCAGCATCTTGTAGGACTGGACACAGAAAGAAAGAAGGCCATTCTTCTAATGTATTGCAGACTTAACTTGATGTAGAGATTAACTGAAACCTAATAGAAGGAGGTGGGTGACAGCTCTCTTTCACTCAAAATAAATGTAAGAAAACAGTTCAGCTTCTCTTCTGGAGAAGTAAAATAGCTAAAACAGTAAGAGACCACATTGTAAAGCTAGTTTGAATGTCAGCTGGGTAGGCTTAGGAATTCACTGAGGAATGAATGGAAGAGCAGGCAACCAGTTATTGTTTGATGGACACACACACAAGCAGAAATACCCAGAAGCTCCAGAGATGTACTGGAGACAGTGGGAGAAGCTGCTGTAGCATGGCTCTGAAAGAAAGTGAGGAGTGCTTTTTGGGCAGAGAACTGGCTGCCTCTGTTTGGGTCCTGCTGAGTTCAGGAATAAGGTACTTTGTGTACATTCCTTGTAAATAACCAGGATTGGGGCAAGGAAACACTTGACCCCACCATCATTTTCACTTCCTAAAGGAAACAACCTGCAAGACCTCACAAGTTGACTAACCATTTGAGTCAAAAGGGGTAACAATGTACTGAAGGATTCTGAAATACAAGGAGACAACCAGTCATTGCATGAAAACCAGAACATGCTCCAAGTCCAGATCCTGCAAACACTGAGCTCCTCCTTCAGCTGGAAATGAAGGTGCTCAGCACCTCACAGACCTGGTCAGAAAGAAAAATAAGGCCATTTTTCTAATGCACTGTAGATTGTGTAAATTGACATTAAAATATGTCTTTTATCTCTAGTGCAGTGGTCAGCAACCACTAGCATTTGTGTGGGCCGATCCTGAGTGGCACGCATTGTTGCTCAGGCTCCCCCTCTGGCCCTGCCCCCAAGCGTGGCCCAGAGGTTAGGGCCACAAAGAGCCACTTGCTGCAGCTCCAGGCTCCTGCTGGCTGAGCTTCCCCACTCCCCCGTCCAGAAATGGAGGCTCCAGTCCCCAACTCCAATGCAAGGTAAGTGTTGTGGGAAGAGTCTTGAGTTGGGCAGGGGTGGAGATGACTGGGGGTGTGGTACAGCGCAGCCTGGCTCAGGAGCCAGCACAGCTTGGCTCGGCAGCTCAGGGGCTGGCATGGCTCGGGGGCTAGCACAACTCAGCTCAGCACAGGGGCCAGCATGGCTCAGCTCAGCTCGGCTTGGTTCAGGGGCAGGCACGGCTCGGAGACCAGTGCAGCCTGGCGGCCAACACAGCTCAGGGGATCAGGGGCCACCGCGGCTCGGCTCAGGGGCCAGCCTGGCTCAAGTCTTGAGGGCCAGCCTGGGGCTTGGCCAGTGCCACCACCTGAGGTTCAGCCCACCCCAGCTCTCAGCTGGCGACATGCAAGGCCGTGCTTAAGGGGGAGGAAGAGGGGAGACCATCCCCCTGCCCCACGCTTCCATGGGCCCCGTGCTGTCCTGCCCTGAGCTGGGCTGCCCAGGGACTGAACCGCTGCCACCCCATGGCCGCTTTGTCCCCTGCTCCCTCCCCACCGCTTTTGGCATGAAGCCTAAGGAAGCAGGGAATGGAGGGGGGGGCGGAGGGCAGCCGAGAGTCCAATCTGCCTCCCCTCTCGGCCAGTCGGCCCCGTCCCTGGGAAGAAGAGTCAGCCCAGAGTCCAGGCTCTGCTCTCTCGCCACTCCCCTGGGCCAGCTGTTCCACCTTGGGGGTGGGACAGGCCGGCCCAGAGGCGGGGTGGAAGAGCAAAACCCAGCCCCTGGACAAGACCGCTCCGCCCCGGTGTGTGCACAGAAGGATCCGCCGACAGGCTGATTGGCCCTGGGTCCTGCCCCCCCTTAGGTACAGCCCTGGTGATATGGCCTGGCCAAGCCCAGCTGGTAGTGCGGCTCACCCCTTGGGGGGGGGGGGGGGAAGCAGAGCTCAGGGTCAATCAGCCCCACGCTGGAGGAGTGGGGTGGCTCAGCCCACTCTACCCTGATAGACCTCAACCATGTCCCCCCACACAACCCGGAACCTGACGCCGCGGCCGGGAATCCACGGCCACCTGCTCCCACCCTGGAGTCCATGGCTCTGCACCCATGTGGCCCTGCCACCGGCACATGCTGAGGATGCAGTGGGCAGGGCTGGCATGGGGTCAGCAAAGGTTGCCAACCCCTGCTCCAGTGAATGTCACTAATTCAGCAAACAAGTCTGACAGGGGAAAAAACAAACAAAATATCTGGTGACTTAAAAGAGATTTGTTCCATACTAGCAGTATGCTCTGTCTTGTACAACACACAAAACCAAACAATTTCTGCCCCTAAGAATTTATATTATATATAAATAATGAGCTCAACAGTTTTATATTCTCATAACTCTGTATTAAACATTAGAGCTCACAATATCCCTGTTAAGTTTTATTAGCCCTATTCTGCAGATGGGGAAACAGCTGTGGGAGGTGAAGGTGACACACCCTAATGCACCACAGGAAATTAGGGTTTGATATGAAAATAAAATTCAGAAAGTTTGTGGTTCCCAGACCAATATTCAGACCACTAGACCACTCTGCCTCTGCAATTTCAACACTGCACATAAGACAGGCCTGATTCTCAGAGAAACCAAGCACATGAATTTCAAATGGTGTTACTGGAAACCAGGGCTGGCTCAAGGGGTTGTGGTGCCCCAAAAATTTTGATTTGGCGCCCCCCTATCTCATTCATGGAGGTTGAAAACCATTTTCCAAAGTGCATAAATCTCCAGTGTCTGCCTGCAGGGGGATTTAAAGTGCACTCTGCCTACATGACTTAAGCTGCAGGTTGACTAACAGTGCCTGAGCTGCTAGGAAAGAGTTGAAGAGGTGGGAGCCAGCCTGATCTTCAGGGGGGCTGGGCACCCCTAAGAACTGTCTCCTGAAGCCATGTCTGTTTCTTGTCTCACAGTAGAGCCGGCCCTGCTGGAAACTATAGGTGGCCAGCAGAACCTCTGACAGGCTTCAAGCCAGCAAAGCCCAAGTATTAAGCACGTGAGCCCTCTCATCTAAGTCTTCAATAGCACTACCTGTATAGTAAGCAAGGCTATGTCTACACTTAGGTTAGTTCGAATTAACTGAATTTGAACTAATTAATTCAAACTAATAATTATTAGTTTGAATTAAGTTAATTCGAATTAACATGGCCACACTAGAAACCCTATTTCAAACCAGCATGTCCATGCATAGGACTTACAAGTTCAAAGCAGGTAGGGGGTATTATTGCATAGGGAAAATCAACACAGCTACATCGGGTTAATTCGAACTAATGAGTTTGAGTTAACCATCAATTCAAATTTAAGGGAGGTTTTATGGATTCGAACTAGGCTTTCCTTAGTTCAAACTAATGAAAGCAAGTGTGGACATGCACTAATTTAGTTCGAATTAAGCCTCCTTAATTCAAACTAAATTATAAGTGTAGACATACCCCAAATGATTAAGGGCTTTGCTGAATCACAGCCAAAATAAGGCCCCCAATTTCTGAAGAACTAATGAGGAAATTAATGTTCTTTTGTGTGATTTGCACCAAACTCATATTCAGAGTTTAACAAATTAACTTTAGATAATTATGAAACAGTCAAAAATCACAGGCCCCATCTTGTTTCTGTTGACTGCAGGGAACCCAGAATGGAGCCCATGGCTATTTATTTTCATTATAATGCAAACATGATCAGAAATAATAATCCACTGGGCAAATCTCTGGTTTCAGTTGTATCTGAAGTCAGCAAGATTAGACAGGTACCAGCAAGATCTCAAAGGTTCCCAGTCTGCATAAAAAACTCCAACAGTTTAAAATCCTTTCTAGATGAAGTCAGACTTCCTGCGACACACAGTTTCTGTTGCCAAACTCAAATCAGCATACTATGTGGCAAGTACGTACTTAAACAAAATGACTTGGCAGAGCAGGATATAATATGTCCCTGTCACGAAAAAATGCACTAATCCTTATACAGCATTTGCCAACTAATTAATTCATGAACCTATAAATATTAAACATGGACTATTTTACAACTCCAGAGCAATACATCAAAAATGGTATCATAGGAAACATTAAAGATTTTTGTTTGAGATAAAAAGGCTCAACAAACAAAAGGAGCACAGAGCTGATGAGACTTGTAAGCCCTTAGAGACAGAGCAAAGAAGATCCAGTGACAGAGGGGATGCTGTTAGGAAACTCTCTGCATCTCTTTTACTTCAGTGTTCATCAGGGTGAGGAAAGTAAAGGCCCCAAAACAGAGGTTTTTACAGGTGCAAGGGAGTTATATTATTTCACCCATTCTCTTCAGTAAATATGGGAGAACTTACATGTTGTTTCAGAACTATGGAGTTTGCAGCACATGCGAGTGAAAGAAGGAATTGCGTACCAATACAAAGAAAAAGTGCAAGTAGAATAGCAAGGACTGGGAATTTCTTAACAGCAGAAGACCTGATCCTACGTTTTACACTCCCTTGCATTTATTTTCATTCCATTCTGTAAGTTCACCCATCTTCGAAGCATCTGACAAAGTGGGATTTTCTCCCACGAAAGCTTATGTGAAAAATAAATCTGTTAGTCTTTAAGTGCCACACAACTCCTTGGTTTTGTGGGGTTTTGTTTTTTTATTGCTGGACTAGACTAACACGGCTATCCCTTTGGAAATACAAAATGTAGTCAGCGTGATTGATGATGGCCAGGGATTAGACAGATTGTGGTGAGTTGATACACCACAGAAGTGGTTTTCAGACCATGGATCGGGACCCAGCACTCAGATACTGGGTCATGGTGCCCCCTGCTGCTGCTGCAGCAGAAAAACTGGAATGCGTTGCTCAAAGATGCAATTGCTGGATTGCGGCATAAACAGTTTTTTTCAACTGGGTCCTGAGGAAAAAAAGTTTGAAAGCCACTGGACCACAGGACACGTCTTGGTGTTTGTAAGCAGACAGAAAGCGACCTATAGGGTCTGTCCGCACTCGGCATCCCAAATAAGGAATCCTTTCTGTCTTCCTCACCCATTTCTTCTCACTTCTCCATCATGAAGGACAATACAATGCTAATGAGAACATGAGAGCCACACATGGAAGAACTAACCCAGAGAAGAGTCTTGGGTATGTCCAGCACAGAAGCTGCCAGTATCAAAGACAAGACAAAAACTAGAAAAATCATGCCCCAGAAGCTTTGTGTGAACAGCTCACAAGATAGGGCTAACAAAAAGTAAAGGCTTGAAACCCACCTAGTGCAGCAGGTTTGGTTCAAAGCAGAAACACTTCTGGAAAACAAACACTAGTTGTGCTGCACTTTCTGAAAATCAGGCCCTTTAAACTGCCTGAAGTTAGGCACATAGAATCACAAGTAACTTTTGAAAATTTCACCCATTTTGTATATATTTTGCCATGAAAAACAGCCACATGAGACAAACACAATTCTAGCCAGATTCCACATGCAAGTTTGCAGGGATGCGGGGCAAAACAAACTCAGACTGTCCTATGATGATGAACATTCAGAGTTGATACTCAAGCTGATAGAGCAGGCATGGACAAATTTACCGACTTCCAAGCCAATCTTCCAAAATTTGAGAGTCAGTCCACACCCCAGAAGGTAGAAGCCTCTAGCCTTTCCCTTCCCCATAAAATTGAAGCCCCTTACCTTACCGCCCTGCTCTGAGCTCCTCACTCTAGTCTGGGAGGCAAAGAATGGGGAGGGAGGTGTGTAGGAGCCAAGAGCAATACTTTAACTCTATAAAGGTCACAGTTCGGCCACTCCTGTAATAGATATTACTTATGTTTTTGAAATAGCAGCTATAATAAGAAATGAGAAACTACAGCACAATACTGCAATGCTACTGAGGCAGTATTTACATTTTACATGGCAGCAATGGATCTGTACTGAGCCACAAGACATGTCAGCAACTGGACCCATTTACTTTGCAAAAGTTCTTTTTACAAAAATCTTCACCCATGACAATTACAGCTTGTCAAATACTTCAGCAATACTCAAACCATCAACAGAATCAAATGCTCCAAAGCACCACCCAGCAGATTCTGTGAGGCATCCCTACAATCAACTTTAGAGACAATGTCTTGATATGAGACACCACAGTACCCTAGCACATCTGTCTATCTACACTGGTCATCTCCTTCCTGACTGCTGTGTGCACTTACCAGAGAAAGGCATTTAACACTGTCAGACTGAAGATCCTCCTGAGGCCAGGATCCCAAGGAAGGTGGTGCAACTTGGAAAATGACTCATGCATTGCTGTGGCTCCAGTTGTCCAACAAAAGAGCTCTTGGTGAAGCAGGGGAGTCTGTCTGCACAGTGGTGCCTCTGTTTATGGTGATATTCTGCATTCATTAGCATCCAAAGTGCCCCTTTGCCCCACACACCCCTGGTGGGTTAATGAAGGGCTGAGGCGGTACCCCAGCCGCACTTCCTCATAATAGGCTTTCAACAAGTGCAGTTCAGCATTCATGAATGGATCTGGGCCCTTTCAGGGGTCTAATTTCTTTAATCAAAGGCCAAGCAGACCGGCAAGCAAATCTTTAAGAAGGGCCTCTGAATTAATCTTACCAAGTCTACCCCACACTTGAGTCCATCCTTCTCCTCCATCCAAGCTCTTTACAAGTAAATTCCTCCAAACTCAAGACCCTCTTCTGGAGTCTGACCTCCTCCCATCACCTAGGGAAAGGTTTGTTCTCTGGACTGAGAGTCCCTGTAGAGGTCAATCCACTACAGTACTTCTCTAGAGCAATGTGTAGTTCCCAGTGATCAGATTTTCCTGCCATAGTCTGGTAGTGTCCTTTTGCTGGGATCAGGTCTTCCTAGGGGCTTTGCCTTCCCTTTTGGGACCTGCTTCCTCTAGAAGCACCTTTCCTAAGTCCCCTTTTTGGTGAGCTCTCTAACCAACTTCCCTGAAAACTTCCTTTCCTCAGTAATCTTCTGTTTTCTGGAAGTGCCTGACTGACTCCTCAACAGCCTATTAGAGTCAGGTGTTCCTTAGCTAATTAACAGCCAACTAGATGATTAACTACTCAGGAGTAGATTTGCATTGGTTAGTTCTCCTTAGTGGAGTCTGTCACAGACAGGCTGGGTGCCTCCCAAATGCTCAAACAGCCACATCTTCTATGGCAGAAGGATTTTTTCCAAAATGGGAAAGAGATATCCCACCACACATAGCTCACATGAGCCCCATTTTCTCTTTGTTCTTGTCTACAACAACTTGTCAGCCATCTTGCCTGCCCTCTGTGGTAAAAATGCACTCATGCGGAAGCCACTCTGGAGCACAAATGCTTCACAAAGGGAACACAGAGTGTGGACATGAGGGAGGTGGGGGAATGTCAGGAGGAAGATGGGTGAAAAGAAAGGAGAGGGAGAAAAGTTAACTTCTGGTAACAGAAAAAGTCACATGGGAAAAACAACAGGAAAAAGGTCTATTGTAACCGAGGCCCTGAGCTGACCGCTGCCTCTGAGGCACTGAAGTTGAATTCTAATAAACCCTTGCAGCAGAGCAGGGTTTACACAGGGTAGCCCATTTACTGACAACTCCCTCCCTGTCTGCACTGCAAGCGGAGCAGCTCAGTTACAGAGGACTGTCAGACATTTTCCTGCACAAGAGAAAGCCCAATTCACTAAAAACACTTTTAGGCACCTTCTTTAAAAAAAAAAAAAAAAAAAAAAAAAGTCCTTATCCCACATCCTTGATTGAACACGTTTCTGTGAGGTGGGGTCAGTCAATCTTTCAACTCTTGTATTGTTGTTAAGAAAAAAGACTTCTGCCATAACTGTCCTTTTCTGAAATGAATGGCATGAGCACATTGACATCTATTTGCCCTACTGAGGAAAAAAAGAAGGCTCACTTACAGTTTCTTTAAAGAACTGACTGTGCAAAAAGTTGAGTGCATTATTTTTCCTTTAACAAAGTCTTTGTGATCTGTATTCACAGACTTCAGAAAAAGAGACAAAATATTTTCATTTCTTTGTTTAAAAAAGAAATCAATAGAAAGAGCTACAAAAGAACATTTGGCAGATGTTATCATCTTAAGGTTTTTCCAAGTGTAAGTAAAGTACAGTAAGTCATCTCCACAGTGCGGGTCATAGCATATTTGATATGGGTTGAAAATGTACAAGTTTGAGGATCATAAGTAGTAAAACATATTCCATGTGATAAAATATACAGATAGTCCTCACTTAGTGACCAGGTTCCGTTCCTGAAACCTGGTTGATAAACGAATTGGTCACTAAACGAGGAGCAGCCCTTACCGGTATTTCAGGCATAATGTACTTTACTGGTAGTGGGTTTTTCAACCATCGGTAGATAGTTTTAATGTCACCTTTGCATCATTTATAACATTTTTAATATATATTTTAAATGTTTTAAGCTCTAATGTACTGAACTTAGTTTGCATAGTGTACTGTAAATATAGGTAATCTGAGAGAGTTGATGCGAGTTCTCGTACATTGCCATAATACCAACTCATCAGAGAGCCGGTCATAACTCTGAGGGGTCACTAAACGAGTAGGTCACTAAGTGAGGACTAGCTGTATTACTAACCTTGAGAGTTTTCATGCTTTCTAGCATATGGTCTGAGCCAGAGATTGTAAGGAACATGTAGCTGATCCTATAGCGAGTATGCCCCAGATCCTGGACTGAAGTGTATCTGTTTTGAACTGTATGGGCATCCTGCACATTGCTATTTATACACAGTGGGCATGACCACAGAAAGCAGGGTGCACCTGGAGTTGCCTTATGTTTAGGCAACCCTCTACTGTTGTATTGGCTCCTTGAGGCCACTGGTAGAAAGTTTAACTGCTCTGAACAAACGAGTGGGCCCAGGACAGAACACCGCTGGTCCAGGATTAGTGAGGCAGAAAAATAAGCTTTGTTCACGTGCATGCTTGCAGGCAAGCCATGCTGCCAGCCAAGGATCTGAGCTTAGATAACTATATTATGTACAAAACAGCTTTGTTAAGAGAATTTTAATGTTGCAAAGTTAAATGCTCAGAAATTAAGAAATGCCAGAATTAAAGATGCATGTGCAACTTTAATTTAGCCCACTATGTTCCAAGATACATTCTTTAATTACAAACTCTCATACAAGTTTTTCTGCAGGATCCATGCCTCATTCAGTGCTGTCTTAATTCAATTTCTTTTTTATCCTTATCATTTAGCGTGTGGCCCCAGGCTTTATTCACCACCTACCATTTAAACCTTGCTTTGAAAGCAGAACTGTTAATTTCCTCATCAACTTTTCCGTGGTGCTCTTAACAGTAATTCCTGGGTGCTTCTCAAACATTAATGAATTTATCTTCCCAACAAACTGTGAGATAAGATTGGACTGTAGAAAAAATGTTGAAAAGAATGGGAGTGAGGTCTAATAAAGAAAGATTAATTGATATCAGATTAAGACAAAAACAGGGAGAGAGAGCACATGCTATATCATTGCAGAAGAGAAGCATTAAGACATACAGACATTAGAATTACTACACTTATGCCACAAAAATATTGCTTCTTCATTGTTTGCATTTTCTAATATGGCTGTGTATTTCTGTGCCTCAAATATACAAAATGAAGGCTATGAGAAGAAAAATGAAACAGTTATACATCATTTTACTAAGAGCAGTTCCCAAAGAAATAGGCACAGTCAAGGACTCAGATTTTCACCAGGGAACAGCACCATCCAGATCTGTCAATTAAGCACTACTACTCCACAAAGCTCAGCTCCACCTTCACTCAGCATGTGTCTAACTCAAGTAAAGTTTTGGTCCTGCTGGGAATTGCATGGGCCCCAAGGGTGCTAACTGCAACCTACTGGGCCACATTTTCTCCTCAGGTGAACTGGCACAGCTCTAGTAAAATCAGTGGAGCTACACCAATTTATAACCAGCAGAGCTTTCAGCAACTGTTAGAAGAAGAATGGAAGAGTATGTGTCCAGCCAGGGGCAGGAAAAAAGGTCTGTCCACAGATAAAATAATAGCACTTCAATCCACAAGTTTCCTGACCCTGCATTCTATACAGTGGAAAGCCTAGGCGCTGTTAACATAATATCCATTAAAATGGGAAAGTAGTATTACCAGAAATGGCCACCTAGGACTTAAAAAATTAGGGGGAACACTTCTTACTATAATGTGGCTAAATAAAAAATAATTTCAACTATAGATCTGGCTATCTTGCACTTGGCTCTGATGATCCAGAGAACTAGCTCCTACTGGTTCTCATTAGTAAATATTTGATTAAGCAGAACTTGGCAAAAAATATCAAATATAGTGGGTCCTATACTGCTTCCACTTCAGTCAATAGTAAACTTGCCATCTTCTTTAGTGGGAGTAGGCCTGCAGTCTAGTTTAAATAGGCACATATAATGCCTGTTCATGGAAGTGCTGATGATACCAAAATTAGAGGTGGAATTTGAAGTG